>CM050163.1:501544310-501550023 GCA_027410445.1 Discoglossus pictus | reverse complement strand
TTGGTTACTACAATTGGTATTTGTTACAAAACATTATAAGAAATACCTCATGTATTTTTGGTATTAATTGAATAATAGGCCGGGAATGCATTCATTGTATATGTGTGTTTATATTACTGTAATAATAACAGTAGTTTGATATAATAATCAACAAGGTCCAGTATAGTGAATTACCATATTAGTTTGTAATACAAAGACAACATATGTGACAAGCTTCACATCAAAATAACCCCTAAGAATAATGTGCAACTAATTTCCAAATAGATTCCAAGTGGTCTTTATTTAAAGTACAAATATAGCCTTAGGGCCTCATTCAAATGCAATTTGGCCAATTGAATAGGGCTCTATATAAGCACATAGCATATATTTTTTACAGAAGTTTTTAGTTAGTGGAGAACTTGCTTTTGAAGTTCACTAACTACTAACTTCTGTATATAAATATGATCTGTGCTTATATAGAGCCCTTTTCAATTGGCCAAATAGCTTTTGAATGAGGTCCTTAGTAAGGAAGGTGTAAGAAAAACTTCTGTAAATTTGGACAACTAAAAACAATCAACTATGGGCACTTTATGGTATAAACATAGCCCAGGATGTCCTTAGATGCGTAAAATGTTAGAACCAACAACTAGTTACTAAATTTATCACCATGTAGGACTTATGTAGAGGGGCTGGGTCATAGCCAAATGTATTATAAAAATCCAAGTACTGGCCGAAGAATACAGGAGGCCAATGGTGTGGAGGAACCCAGTCCTGACTGATTTTGTATAACATAATGTTGAATTCTTAGATGTTTTGTTCTTGTAAATATTGTTTTAGAATTATTATCTGGTATCTATTTGTGTAAATTCCATCCTCTATACATTTTTAATTATAACATATATGTGTTGACCATTCACCTGCCCAAAAGATTATAATATCTGTAGAAATTATACATTAATTTCTTATAACATTTAAATAAATTGGCAGATTATTTTTTAACTCCTTAGTAATAATGCAATGAGATATGAATGTATAAATCCCTTTATGATTTTGTAATTATTTCCAGTTTGTATTTCTGATTCTGATTTTTGCTTTTAAATTTTTAAATTTTTCAGACCCTAATGGTACCACTAGCCTATCCAATCTGATTCATTTGCGTTCCAGCTATCTCAGTAAAAAGACATTTTTTATACTTGGCAAGAACATTTTTCTTTTTTTCTTACACTATATGTATGCAATGGTAGTTTATCCTTTGGCAATTTGTTGTGTAATTTAAATTCACCACATATGGATTTATATGTGCTTTATGGCCCACTTTAGGGCTTGATTATCCACCTTAAAGAAAGAAAAGGGTTCCCCAAAAGAGGAGGTAACAGTGTATCCGATAGATAGTTTTTAAAAGGAATTAGATAGATTTTTGAATAACAAAAAGGCATTCAGGGTTATCCTTTATAACTAGAAAAGGACTATTGATACAGTTAGGAATCTGATCGCCAGTATCTGGGGAATTTTTTTTTTTTTTCCTTGTGAGACAATTGGCGATGTTTCATTGTTTCGTTTTTCTGTTTGCCTTCCCCTGGATCAATAAACAATTAATTAACAATTAATCCACATATTACAAAGGTCAGAGGAGATCTAAAAAGGGAGAAACAGGTGGAGTTGTCAGAAATAGCAGGGTGATCGGGTCATACTTCATCACAGGTATAGGTGGGTTAAAACAACACCTAGAAAACACTAATAAAAGTAATAACACAATACTAAACATCATAACAAATTAATCTTTATACTAACATTTGATTTTAAAATAGAGTGAATTTGTTTAAATTAGTATTAGGTCCTCTTCTTTTAACATATTATTCATGACTTAAAAGTAATGTCTCCATATTTGATGATGGCACAAAGTTGTTCAAGCTTATTAAATCAGAAAATGTTGTAGCTTCACTGCTAATGGACTTACATATAAATGGGCAGCTAAATAGCAGATGCAATAAATGTAAATGAGTTTAGGAAGAACAAATTTGGATGCAATTTATAATCTAAATGGAACAAATATAGGGGTATCAGACATAGTAAGGGGTTTAGGAGTGTTAGTGGACAACCACCTACGTAGCAGTGCCCAATGCGAAGCAGTATCTGCAAAGGTAAGTAAAAAAAATAGCATGCATTAAAAATGGTATAGGGAACCAAATATAATTCTGCCACTATACAAATCCCTAGTACGCCCTCATTTGGAATATGAAATACAATTTTGGGCACCACTTCCAAAAAGAACAACTTAGAGCTGGCAAAGCTATGCAGAAAGACTCTTCATGGTCTTCATATCTATACTGAAGTGGGCACAAGGCAAAATCTTGTTTTTGTGATATAACAAAAACCTTGAAATATGTCAAAGTATTTGACAAACTATAGGAGGATGATACAAACATACTACTGATCACCCAAAGCTAACTTGAAACTCCCAGGTCAAGAGATTGTGTTTGTTTGCATCGTTCCATTGTGTCCAACTCTTAGTGACCTCATGGACCATAACACAGCATGCTGATCCACTTAGTATTCATTGCTAGAAATACCAGAGTGGGTTGCCAGTTCATTCTCCAATGAGCCACAGCATACAGCTCCTGGTTTTCCTGGGTGGTCTCCCATCCAAGTACTGACCAGACCCTGGTTGCCATTGAACCCAGGTCACAGCGGTGAAAGCACAGAATCCTAACCACTGGACCACCAGGGATTACTAGCATTCAAACAGAAAGAGGAGCAAGACAGGGCTGTCCCTTTGGCTCTTCTTTTTGCACTAGCCATCAAACCTTTAGCTCAAACAATCCAAACAGATCTTAGAATACATGGTGAATAAGGAGGTCCACAAAACCCCAAATGTTGTCTCTTTGCAGACGACTTACTATGCACCCTTACAAAACCTTTACCACCAGAAACAGTAAATTATAATTTCCTCATTTAGAATTAAGGAGTCAATATTACTTCACACTGGAAAGACTTATATCTAGCCAACCACACACCATATATAAAAATTGATAATTTGATAATTGTAAAATGTATTGTAATTCATAACATCATTTTCTTTTAATAGAACTTGAAACTTTAAAAAAAAGTAAACTACAGGGGGAAAGTAATGCAAGAACAAGTCAACAAGGTTTTATTGCTAATCAGCAACTAAATAAACAAATGAAAGTCTCTTGCATGAGCACTAGAGTGGCCCATTAAAAACTCAATTTATGAAGTTCTAGAAAATGGCCGGGACACTGCAGAGACAGTGAATCAACAGGTATTCCCAATGACAATAGTGTGCTGGGACTGCAGGTTGCCATTGAGCTCTACTTTGGTTATAGGCTTCTGTTTACTCAATGCTCAGGAATGAGTGGTAGAGGATTCTTACTTGTACGGATTCTTTATTGTAATTTGAGTTTATGATATTCAATATAGGGTCTCAAAAGACGTATGCAAGTTTTCTTAGCAATACAATTCTGCTGACATAATGCAGATGTACTATTACTTTTGGGTTTTGCTGGTTTGATAAGGAAGATCTAGAACCAATGTAATATGAGTTTACATAATATCAAAATTATTTATTCTGCATATTTTGTATGACTCAAAAAAAGGATGTAATTGTCTTGGTCTCCTGATCTCATTTGGATTCGTTAATACGATACTAAACCAGACCCTTTCCTTGGAAGGTACTTGGTAGGCTTGTACAAACAGAACAACAAGGCAATGTGGCTTGCTCCAGAACTAATTATGGTTTCCATTTTTGGAATCCCAATGTAGGAGGGTATTTATAGTTAGGTGATGTAGCTCTGGCAAGTAAAAGTAGCAGATAGAGTAGGTCTGGTGAAGAAGTCTTTAAGGACAGGTCATACATAGATCCTTCTTTCTCAAGTATGTCCTTTCTGCTAAGACAATGGACTGGAGGGTCATATTTTAATGTTTTTTCTGTTTCTGCTTTAGGGGACATAATTGTTGGATGAAAAGCAGCATTTACCTTTTCATTTGCCCTTATCAGAAGTCTTCTATCAAACTGAATTATCAAAAAATAAATTGTTCTACAAACTCCATTAGGTGCAACCTGCCAAATTCATCTTTCAAACTGTCAGGTACACCAATTGATGTTGATGTGTGCGCTCAATTCAGTGAGTATCAGCAGCTGATCCTCTGAATTAGGCCACATAGTCCTCAGCTGGACTCTTTTCTATGGTGTTGATAAAGCTCTGACATTATGACATTCATAGATTCAAATGTGACCACCCAAACATGGTTGAAGAAATTGATGAAGTCTCGAAAAAACGTATATGGCTTCAAAGTGAAGAGCACATCATATAAGTTTTGGAAACACTATTCTAAAAAAAAATATAACTATGTGGATCTGGAGCATTATTATTATTATTATTCATTTCATCAGATGCGTAAAAACTCAAGCATAGTGGTACTTGTCGATGGTAAGTACTACAGACTGGACTTTATTTAGATGAGAATGGACCAGGCGTAGCCCTATTTTGAAATGTGTGAAGTGCATGGTTAATATTTCCAAATCATATGTCAGGTCAAGAGGGAAATAGTGTCTGCTGTCAATGTAAAGGACTGAGTTGTTGATCTACAGTGATTGTGGATACTTATTTGTGTTGTTATGCTACCTTCTTCAGAATACAAGGATCACCCCCTGTTCAGGTCAAATGTCCGAGGTCAGAGGAAATGGCTACTATGATTAGGTAAATTCCTTAAATCATTGTATACCGTGCAGGATGTTTTGGGGATATATTTGGGTTTTTGGAGATTGTTGTGTATTGATCATATATGTGTGTTTAGGAAGAGTATAGATTTTAGATATTTAATGTCAATGTATGTTTTACATGAAATACAGTGTATGTGGGTGTAGACTGTAAACTGTCACTATCCTATACTTTGCACCAATTAAGACATAAGATTCATGAAAGTGTCAGTCTGGAAGATATAAATATTGCATTTCGGGAATCTTATGACAAGCAACCCCTTCTGGATCACTACCTTGTTGTGATGAAGGGGTTTGTGTGCCTCAATGAAATGGTGAGCTATGACCCGCATAAAATGGGCAGATTATAGCAGAGAGGTCAGACAAATTGTGAACTGGCAACCCACTCCAGTATCTTTGCCAAGAAAACCAAATAGATAAGCACAACCAGAAACAAAAAAGTTGTGCCATGTGGTCAGCAAGAGTCGGACACGACTGAAGGACTGAACAAACAATGACAAGCAGATGTTTTTTGTTTTTTATTCTGCAGAGATATCATCTTGTGTTTTATTGTAAGTATATTGTAATTGTGCACTGAACATACAATGTGTTACGATAAAACATTGCCGCTCTAGCATCAGGCATGTTTTGTTTCCTGTGCTACTGGAAGGTATACGGAAGAGGAAGTCTTTGTCCCTGCCTGAGCCTCCTCTCTCCATTCATTGCCAAGGAGCCGGTGGTGCAGCAGCCTGCAGACAGTGCATAGATACTGAGCATGCGCCACTCCTGCCTCCCCCTCCCCACTCCAGCTCGCTGGAGATCTTGGCTTGCTGCCCATTCAGGCATTCATCATGAGCTCCTCAGGGATCAGCAGGCAAAGTCACAGTCTGCACAAACAGAGCTTTCAAATTCATAAAATTCATAGGATTTTTCACAAATGAATGAACACAATTTTCTACCAATTTCCTCATTATGCAAATATGCAAAATATCAAATTTAGGCCAATTAGGGTCCTCC
>CM050163.1:501466810-501541810 GCA_027410445.1 Discoglossus pictus | reverse complement strand
GTCCAGGACTCTCAAGCAACCGGCACCTGTCTCTATTCCCAACTCTCAATTATCCAGCATTATCCGGCACATTAAAAAAAATATATATATATTTGTTTTGCTCAAAATAGCTTAGTTTAGTTGTTAGTAGCTATTTAATGGGTTTTTGAGGTGTTTCGAGGGGTTTAAGGGTTGTTTAGGCCATTGTTTTTGTGACTCTCGATTATCCAGAAACAACACTTATCCGGCAATAGGCAATCCCAGTAGGTGCCGGATAATGAGGAGTTTACTGTAATACTATCCATAATAATATGATCGATAGATAATGGACTTAGTTTGTCCCAAAGCACATTTTTTCTTCTGTTCCAAATTAACCCTTTCTCTGCAGATCATCTGACAAAAAAAATTGATTTGTTGCAAGATTGTACTCATCACTGATGTTACAAGTTGAAAATCACATTTTTTGTTAATAAGAATAGTAATCTAATAAATAGTAATCATCATCATCCCATTATTACTAATCATGGTAATAAGTTATACATGATGGACTAATTTGATCCAAATCCAAATTATTGTTTATCTACCTAATTAATGCATTATTCCTCTTTCTGTGCGTAAGAAAATGCTATGTATATATGATTAAAGCCATATAAAAAATAATGTAATTATACATTATAACATTACAGCTAATAATAATAATATTACACTAACTACTTATACACTGTGCTACATCAGATAATATAGATCTCTGCCATGGAGAATTTCCAATGCATTGTTGCTGTCTGAGATACATGGATATACAAGTCATTTGCCCAAGGTCACAGTAAGGTGATATTAATGATTCTGAGAATACACAGAGTGCTCTCACTAGTCTAGGTCGTCAAAATATGGATAACCTTAATATGACTAATATCCTTATATATGTCACTTACCAGCACTTCCTTTGGGTCTCTTTATCACTATAGGTCAGAAAGGGCACTTGGGGAGAAAAATAGTGGTGATCACTGCAATTTTTGGAGAACATCAACAGGTTTCATCTCTGTTCCAATAATTAATAAATATGGAGATATACTCAGTAGCAACACATTTTATGACATGGCAATTAAGACTAATGGTACACTTTGATGTAATTAACCACTTAACAGTTATTTGTCAACCAGTGCTTTGAAAAGAACATGCATTGGTAATGTAAAGGCATATCTAAGTGAGTTGGATTAATACATTTCTGCAATCCTTAGGCAAAAATGAGCACATCTCTAAAAACATTTTATTTGTATTAATATCTAAAATCCCTATAATTATTATGTTGACACCTCTAGGGGGTGTCTACACAAGCCCAAATCCCACCCAATCACCATGCAGCCTCGGCTGCTGTTGCTTGCTCAGCCAATCTCCTTGCAGCTTCCTTCTCTATGTCAGCAGCAATATATAGCGCATATCAGTCATACACTACATATCCCAAGCTGCTTGCACTACCAAAGGAACTCCGAGTTAATTCAAAATAACCAGCTAACCTGATTGGCCAAGACAAATTGTTTTAAATGTAATGCTAATTTAGCCTGGGTTGGAGGGTGTTAACACTGATTTGCAACTGTCAGAAATTAGAGAGATTTTGCTGACTTCATTGTAAGTGCTTAAGTATTTGTTTTGGGATTTTTTCATGCAAATGTTTTTTGCATACACTACTAATTCTCTATCAGATGCATACATAATCCAGCAAATTACATATCCCTTTAAGAAGTTACATAATTGAAACAATGAATTTGCTGATCAGCCTACTATTAGAAGACTATAGAAAGCACTTTTACTTTGTTGCATCTGATTAGGGGCATTTAATAGTGTTTCACCATGTTTTTATTTATTTCAAATAAAGATCATGGGTCAGAATAAACTGATTGGAATGTATAACTCTATTTAAAGGCTTGTGCCTTTCAGCCAATGTGCAGGAATATAGCAGTAAACATGCCTTCCAATGAGATCTACAGCACACTCCTTTTACACAGAAACATTTCCTGGTAGTTTAAAAACGTTTTACAAAATGTATTTCATGTAACAAGCAACTTTGTTAGTGCTTAAAACATGCTATAATTTATTTTTGCATTTAAAGTCCCTTTACTATTTTACAAAATAATACATTATCTATTAACAATAAGAAAGTGGTGCCTTCACACTTTTTTGTATTTCTGATGACATAACTAATGTACAAAATGTATCACTATATATGTATTATCAGTATATGGCACACTGCATACCTTGTGCGGGTTCATATAACTATATTTGCCATGCAACTAAACTTGAACCCAAAGAACAACTATCTTTAATCCCATATTAATAGTATTAACACAGCAATATGGCTTCTAAATCAACTTGTTTTTGGAATACTTATCAAAATTGTATTGCATTATTTTGATAGGGAAAAAGACAAACAAAATCTATTATTATTATTTTTGGCCACATATTACAGCTGAGATACTAAGAAATTATTCATATATGTCAATGTCTGTGCACACTCATTTTTAATGTAATGTATGTGATTAGATCCCCTTCTGGATCACTATAATGTCATGGTGAAGAGGCTTGTGTACTTCAATGAAGCTGTGAGCTATACCACGAAGGGTCACCCAAGATGGGCAGGTCATAATAGAGAGGTCAGACAAATCACAGTTTAAGGAGAAGGACCTGGCAACCCACTCCAGTATCTTTGACATGAAAACCTTATGGATAAGCATGACCAAAGATATAACAATAGATCTGCCTGATGTGCTGCGGTCCATAAGGTCATGGAGAGTTGGATACGACTGAAGACTATACAATGCATGGGTGTAGGAACTGGGGGGGGGGCGAGGCAGACAAATCCCCCCCAGATTTCTCAATGTGTGTAGAGAAGTAGTTGTGTGGTATTTTTATACTATATGCGGTATCCCCCCCAGATTTTCTTTGGCTCCTTCACCCATGATACAATTAGAGTAATTATTGCTACTAACCCAGATAACAGGATGTATGCGTCTTGTATTTTGTGAAATTGTGTATTACTATATGCCCCACTTCTGTTTTTATTTTTTCCCAAGCATTTAAAATAGCAAGTTTTAAACATTACAAAAGTGGCTTTTGCATGAGAAAATATTAAGTAAAAACCTGGGTCCTATCCTCTTATGGTAAAGCAGCACAAGGCAGCAGCAACGGCAGTGAGCATCTGCTAGATGGCGCTGCCAATATTCCGGTGCCATATCATAGAGTCAAGACTTAGGTAAACTGTTAGAGTTAGGGTGAGAGTTGGGGTTACGGTGAGGGTTGGCGTTTGGGGTTAGGGTGAGGGTTGGGGTTAGGGTGAGACTTAGGGTTAGGGTGATGGTTACGGTTAGTTCAAGGGTTCGGCTAACATTATCAGCTTAGAACTTCTCTCACATATCGGCAGCCCTGTAAAATATCGGCAGCGCCATCTAGCGGTTGGAGGCCGCACTGCAGCCGCAGACCTGTCCCGACACCATAACAGGATAGATCCAAAACCTGTTTAAACATCTTTGGAACTAGCAGGAAATGCAGATAGCATACTTTAGTCAGTAGATCTGGTTTGCTGGCAGAGCCTCAAGTGCAGATAGACTACTACTAAGCAAGTTTTTGCTCTGAGAATTTTATTGAAAAAAAAACTCACACTGTGACACAGTATCAATTAAACTCTATTTGATGCAACAAAGAAAAAAGTGTTTAAAATAGTGTTTTATAATACAATGGTTGTGTTAATAACACAATCACACAGTAAGGAGGTTTTCCAGCCTTGAAAAAAAAAAACATTGAATACATTGCGTTATGACAATAATGCCTGTGAGCTTCCTTTGATGACCCTTATTAAGTGCAGCAATCACCTCCTCTAATTACCCAGGTCCTTTTCTTATTTATAAAAAGTGTTAGGAAATGCCTGGTATTAAACGTGAAAGCAGCTATTAATCAAACCTTTACACCATCTTTAACTCAGGCGTGATGCTGGAGATTATCATAAATCTACTGTGATACTAACAGAAGAATAATGAGTTCAGTAATGATATCACTGATCTTCATAATGATTTTAACCAACAAAGAATGGCTGAGATTTATTGCTAATAATGTGGTACAGGAACCCCTTCATTATAACCTATAGGTGCTCTTCATTACATTGATGAGGGAGAGGAACTATACAGCAAGGCATTTAATTTCTCATACTGGTAACTGATAAATAATTATCTAATTTTCCCCTAAAGGCCAAGGGCCATATTCTATTAGCTACTTGCAAATGCCTTGAACTCATAAATTTGGCTTCGGGTGTTTTTTTTAAATAAATGTTTATATGCATTCTATTGACTTAAGAATTCATTAGTGCCAATAAGTAATATTTGCTGAATATGTAGCAATTCTTAAGAGTGATTTTGAGTGTGTATAAATTTACGAATTGGGCAATAGAATCGGGCCCCATGACCCTTAAAAAATCCCATTTCTTTACTAATAGGTCAATGATATGACTTTACAACAATTAACATAAATCAAGCAAAATAAACATGCCCAGTGATGCGACAATAAATGAGTTGGGAATGCAGACATAAATCTTAACTTTCTATTTTGTTATGTAAATACATTAAGTTTAATGCACACAATAAGTCACCAGATTATCTGCACAAGAGCTATTTGCAAAAATTCCTTCTAATTCATTGTGCTCTGCATACGGTGTATGTGACAATTAGCTAAATAGTTTTCATTAAAACTAGAACACTATAAGCAAAGGGATTAAATATTCTAATAACCAACTTACTAATTGACTTCCTGATTAATTAGGTAGCAAACTAATTTGTCGTTGAGGCGTTGAAAACAATGGAGCCGTAAAAACTCTGCAGTGTTAAAGGTATATTCAGATGTGATCTGTTCAAGATATGATTTATAAATGTAGCAGGCATGATTAATTATATTCTTGTAGCTTAACCTCCAATTAAAGCAGTAAACTCAGCACTGTAATGCAAAGTCCCACACACACACACATATATATATATATATATATGTGTGTGTGTTTATATATATATATATATATATATATATATACATATATACATATATATATATACATATATATTTATATATATATATATAGAAATATATACATATATATATACATATACATATATATATACATACATAAACATATATACATATATATACATATATATATATATATATATATATATATACATACATATATATATATATATATATATATATATAATATATATATACATATATATACATACATATATATTACATATATATATATAATACATATATATATATATATATGTATATACATATATATAATAATATATATATTTATGTATATATATAAAAACATATATATATATATATATATATATATATATATATATAATTGGTGGAATTGCTCTTTGTAGTAGTTATTGTTTGTGTAAAGATTTTACAACATAAATAGTAAAAAATATCCCTTGCACTATAGTCCCCTTATAGAAGGTCAACCCCTGGATATGGTCATTTATTTCTCTCTGAGTAGCAGTGAATGTACAGTATTCCAGATGAGTAATCAGAGTATTGCTTCTGACTTGTACCTCTCAAAAGCTTGTCACTCTAAAAATGTTTGTCCTATAAAAAAGGTATCACTTTATACTGCAATACTCTGGTTATTCTTTATACCCTATCTATCTAATTGTCTGTGTGTGTGAATGTTTGTGTAGATAGATGTAGATATAGTTACGTAATAATAACACTCAAATCACAGCATTTATACACCTACACAAACCTTTATATATATATATATATATATATATATATATATATATATTTATGTGTGCGTAGATAGATACATAGAGGGAGAAAAAAAAAAAAATATATATATATATATATATGCAGATAGATGTATCTTTATATAATATATATATATATATATATATGTATATATATATATAATATTATATATATATATATATATAATATATATATAGTGTATTAAACGATCTATAACATGTATAAGGTATTACTTATTCTAATTATTTTTTTACTACTGGGATTTTAAATATAAATGGTATTTCTCTATTACAGCTAATTCTTTTTGTAGGTATTGTTGCAAAGCATATTCACTTTAGGTTTCTTTTAGCTAAGTGACAGGAGGATGGCTGGCATTGGGCACAGTGTCATTCTATTAGCATATAAAGCAGTGCTGTTGTTCCCAGGCACTGGGCTCTGCCTGGCCCTGCCTGGCCCTGTCCTGTAGAAAGCCTTTCGCCTTATGGCAGATCATTCTCTAAGTGAATAGAGATGAAGGCAGGGATATTAAGAGACTCTATAAAACATCCAGGACACAATTGTGTGATTGATGGAGGACAAAGTAGGAACAGCAGGACAAGGGATCCTGGGAGAAGCAACCCTGTCAATTCAAGAAAGCCATCTCTGGAAGCAGCCTCTCCTGGAGGAGTCTGCAGTCTATTTGTATGAGTAATCAGCTGGGCCCCCTCTCTGTCAGCCGTGTTTACTCACTGATTTTCTCAACAAGACAGCCATTGACACTGGATGGATGGGGCTAATCTGGCGCAGAACTGGTGGCTTTGCTGAGGCTACAGGTCGGGGGGACGAGGCTGCAGGTGCCCAGACCCCCCAGCTAATCTCCAGGCACCAATCCATCATCCCCTATTGACAAGGAGCAGACAGATCCACCCTGGGCAGTGAATGGCACAGTATATATATTAAGCATGAAAAAGGCCCATTACATCTAGTTAGTGTCACCAGATGACTGTGGGTGCTAAATGGTGCTAATAAAATAATTATACAGTCAATAACACTGAAACAACAGCAAAATAAAAAGCATATGGTTTATAGAAAATAAGACAGACATATAAATGACCTATTTCGTTCCCTCCCTAGATGTGTGTGTATCTATCTATCTATCTATCTATCTACATCTATCTATTATTTGCTCTCTCTGTATATATTCATATAAGCACAATATATACAGAGAAACAGAGAGATTTCCCAATAAAATCCATTATGAGGCCATGAGTATTTGGGTATAAACGCAATAGGTTTACATGCGTGTTAAAATAAATATTGCATCTATCAGTTTTATTGTGTGTCTCTAAATACAGAAACACAATTTCATATTAATTAACTAATCTTATTTAATTCAAATCTTATTATAACTCTAAATAATATTGCATTAAAAACTCCCAAAATTTTTACAGTGAGGTATAATGTATTGTTAGATTGTATTTCTTCATTGTTTAATTACTGGAAAACGATACTTAATGAACCGTAACTTAAGTTGATTTCCCTATCTATCTATCTATCTATCTATCTATCCATCCATCTTACTCTGTTCTGTGTCTAATATAGGTTCTAAAGTACATAAGAACATTTATAAATATTACACATACTGTAAGAAAACCACCAAATAAATAAATCCATCCATCCAACCATCCATCCATCCATCTATCTATCTGTCTATCTATATAACTATATATGTATGATTTTGTTTCCATGCGTAATAATGTATTTACGCACAAGGACACCAGGATATTGTGGTTATACTGTATTTGTGTGATGTGCCTCTGAACATCAATACAGCATCCTGGCCTTTGCTTATCCATACAGGGATGCTGCTTCACTCCTAATATACCAGTAATATGCAGTTTATTTGTGATTCTGCAGTATTCTAGGAAAGGCAAGCAAATATTTATTTTAGAAAGAGTTGGACTGTACACTAAAAGAAGATGTAAAGGAAGAAGAGATCTGAGCTCCTGCTGGCGCCCAGGGGCTGTGGAATTGTACAAAATGACAGCCTCAGATTGGAAATGTCTTTCACCTAAACTGTCATATTTCTAACTTGACACTCTGGTGGATGGAATTGAGAGAGACATTGTAAAGTGGCTGCAAGGGGCTGCCACATATACAAGGGGTGCACAGCCTGCTGCCCATCCAGCCCTGGCACTAGTATGCAGGTGGGTCCCCCCCACCCCCCCATCTCTTGCCTTCACCAAACACTAATTGCTCAGCTCCCTTCCTCTACACACCTCCACTAATTTCCCATTTCTTATTCTGCTGGTAGCTGCAAGGCGTCTGAAGGAATACTGCAAATTCTCTTAGCTACAGCATGAATATAGTGTGCGATGTCCATCAAGTCCTCTGAAAGGGTCGTTTGCTAAATTAGCAGCTTTGCTGTATAATCAGGTATTCGCCACTGAGGCCAATGTGCAGCCCTGCTTAACCAGGTGAGATTTCAGCATCTAATGGGCTGGGAGGTATGACACAGATACTAAATTATCAATTAAACCTCACAAATAGCATTCGATTTCGATTCCAGGTCACACATAGGTTATTAAGAAAATTTGCACTGAGCAGAACATTTAATGTTTTTTTTAAACAATAAAGTAATTTATTGCAAGATGTCTCATTTATACTATATCATGTTTCCATTGGATATTTTATTCAATGCTGTATTTTGGAAAGGAGAAACCATTAACAAATAAGGCATATATTCTTTAAATACTCTTTTGGAAAGGGAACCTACCTAAATGAAAGGATAAGCAACAAGCCCTACTCTCTAACAGCTCCAACAGATTTTTAGATAAATATATTTTTTTCAGGTCAAATATTTGTTTTGGAGCAATTTATTATATATTCATTTTCCATACAAAAAAATAAATTTCATCCAGTAGAATATGGAAATGCTGATAAACAAGAGGCTCTAACAACATTTATACAAGTGGCTGTATGGGATTGCTATCTGACTAAGTATAAATGCATCTTGTATTTCTTAAGCATAATTCTATATCACTGAAATATTTTCCACTTAGGTATATCAATTGTGACATATTTAAGATTTCAATACATTTTTAGCCAGTAAAGGAAGATGCAAAATTGGCCATTCTACATTTTAGAAATGGGGAATATCTAATGAGCTACTGACATGTCTGGAATTTAAATGCACACCCTCCACATTCAGATGGAAGTTGATATACCACCAAAGAGATGTAGCTGTAAATGTAATGCTATATATATTTACTAATGTTTAGTTCCATCAAGCTTATTGTGCATTTAACATGTTAAAGGACCACTGTGCAATAAAGAAAAATAGAGTTGAGTCTAAGAGCATGATTTATTAGTAAAAGGGCACAGTTGATCCAGCTTTCAGGAAGTGATGTAACAAAGACAAAATGGATTCCTATATTCATAATAAAAAAATCTGATTTTCCTACAAATGGCTTATACAGCTGCTAAGGTTATTATTTTATTACATACTTTACAAGCAAGTGATAATTTTCCAAAATCAGATGTTTAAAAATTAAATGTTTAACCCTTTTGTTGGTTAGGAAAATGGTAAACAAAGTGCTACTCTGAAGGCTGCAATGGTTATTGTATACTAGTCACTTGCCCGTCAAAAATGACGGCATAATATTGTCTTAAAAATTGTGTCTTCTGTTTGTTTGTGCGCCCTCTCTCTGTGTACCCTCTCTCTCTGTCTCTGTGCTCACTCTCTCTGTCTGCACCTTCTCTCGCCTTCTCTCTTTCTCGGCTTCCCTCCTTCTATCTCTACCCCCTGCCTCTCCTTCTCACTCTTTCTCTCTCTCTCCTTCTCTCTCTCCCTCTCGTTCTCTCCCTCTCCTTCTCTCTCTCTTCTCTCTCTCCTTCTCTTTCTCTCTCCTCACACTTTCTCTCCCTTTCCCTCCTCCCTTCTCTCTCCTTCCCTCCTCTCTCCATCCCTCCCCATCCTTCTCTCTCTCTCCCTCCCTCTCCCTCTCTCTCTCTTCTTTTCTCTCTCTCTCTCTCTCTCTCTCTCTCCCTCTCCTTCTCACACTTTCTCTCCCTCCCCTCCTTCATTCTCTCCCTCCCCCTCCTTCTCGCTCTCTCTCTCTCTCCTTCTCTCTCTCTCTCTCCTTCTCACACTTTCTATTCCTCACCCTCATTCCTTCTCTCTCCCTTCCTCCTTCTCTCTCGCTCTGCCCACCTTCTCTCTCCCTCATCCTCCTTCTCTCTCCTTCCCTCCTCTCTATCCCTCTTGCCCTTCGGCACCCATTGTGGGCCTCGCAATGCGCTGTGCGCATCTCGCATCTTACACGTGTTACACACAAAATTGCAGTACAACAACTATATTAGTGATGGGGATCAATGCTTTTGTAAGTGCTATTATGTGGTTGACAGTCCCTGCAAAGCTTAGTAAGTCTATGGATAAGCTATCTCCTAGATTCTCCTCTTTCTATCTGTATGTTTAAATCTGTATTGTAATCATCCTTCCAAATCATATTGTCACAAACCAGGAAACTATAAACTCATAAACCGTCTATCAAGTGAAAGCACTTTGGATAAAAGTGTATACAAATGTGAATACAATATTTTATTAAGCATCACAGAGCCTGCAATGGCAATATCCTCAACAGAAAATACACATACTCATTGTGATCTTCTTCCCAGCCCTTGCAAAGATTAGTAAATGTAGGGGGTTGTGAATGAGACTGCAATTTACAAATAAATATAGAGTAGATAGTTGGGGAGTGATTTGTGAGAGAGTGATATGCTATTTGTAGAAGAGAAATAAGACTTTGTTCAGGAAGATAAATATGATTTTCCCACTTCAGAGAAGTCAATGGTGTGTATTTATCAAGTAGCGACAGAAGTGGGGATAATTAGGTGGAGTTAAATAACCCCATTTCCTTTACTTTCTATTGGAGCAATAGTTACAGGTTATTCCCACTTGATAAACAGCTCCATTAGAAAACACAGGAAATGGAGGTATGTATTATTTAGCTTGGCTTAACTTCGTTAGTCCCACTTTTATCCCCGCTTGATATATATAACCCAATAAATATTGCAAGAAAGGTTCACAAAGATGGCATATTGACTACCAAGGTATTAGGCCATAATGCATCAGGATTGTCAAACAGATTCATATGTGAATGAAATTGGAGGAAGCCAACATGCTTCTCATTGTACATTAGAGACTTAAATGAGCTCATCTTTGCGCCACAAAGCAGTTCTGCATATTATAGGGCGGGAATTAAACAATTATTTGACAATATGTGATATCACTACTCTATATCTAAAAAAAAAGCAATAGCCTGGTGTGAGTTTAGTTGTAGACAAGCCCATCACCAAATTAATTTCTCCTGGAAAACCTGAGATAGTCAATCACAGCTGGGTCAAACACAGAATTGGGTTCCTTTATTACTCCTCATGGTACATCCCTTTGGTTGGAATACATATGTATGCAGGACACATTAGATCGCTTTACTTTGGACCAAACACCTTAATAAAACATTAAAAAAAACTTCCATATAATTTATGAGCATCTGGTGCTAATGTAATGATCAATACAGCATATTCTTCCTCGATTGTTTCTTACAAATCCACACTCACTGACTTAAATATATCCACAGTTCTTTCTTTTACCAGCATAGCAGCCGTTATTGAGTGAACTGTTTTGGGGGTTTAGGTTATGTTTGGGAAAGAAATTGTCATTGTCACAAACTGTATGTTAATGTATATATTATGACTCTATTATTATATATTTTAAATTATGTATTAATCAATTTACTGGCCAGTAATAGAGTTAAAGTACAAGTGAAAAATATCAAACTTCTTTTTTGTGCTTTCATGTAGAACATTGTCAAAGGCCCATTGTAGTCCAATATGTTTATTATGCTATTTAAAACAAAAAAAAAACTCTATTGATAAGTCCCGGCCATGTCCATTTTAGTCTACAAATACATCCCATCTGTAAATATATGTTTCTTGTCAAGTAGGTGGGAACCTTAAAGGCTAAGATTAGCTAACTGGCAATCAGTGAATTGCTATTTGCACATTTGTACCAGACAATTCATTCTGTTTATCTGCAGTACAAGCAATATTGTGCTTTGGAAGATAAGCCTTGGAAGTTGGGAAGTCTTTTTAAGAAAACAATAGAGACGAGGATGCTTGCAGATAATTGCATATAACAGATGGTAAATTAAAGGTTGATTTTTCCTTTTCAATGTTCTAATAACATTTTGCCCGTTACCTATTTTATCAAATCTAGTACTGAAAATTTAAAATGTGGCACTACACTGTCCCTTATAATTATTTATTATTCTCATTCTTTATTTTTAACAGGCCAACATATTCTGCAGCACTATACACGGTTAAGTACAAGGTAAAAACAGTTTTAATGCAATAGAAATGAATACATTGAGCTAAGAATCTAGCATA
Organism: Discoglossus pictus; assembly: GCA_027410445.1. Classification (NCBI taxonomy): domain Eukaryota; kingdom Metazoa; phylum Chordata; class Amphibia; order Anura; family Alytidae; genus Discoglossus; species Discoglossus pictus. The sequence goes on along the minus strand of CM050163.1, from coordinate 501,529,612 downwards.
CCAAGTGCTTTCCTAAACCACCTTACAAGATTAAAACTCACAGACATATTATCTACTTGCAAATGCCTTAAACTCATAAATTTGGCTTCAGGTTTTTTATATAAATGTTTATATGCATTCTATTGACTTAAGAATTAATTAGTGCCAATAAGTAATATTTGCCGAATATATAGCAATTTTAGGAGTGATTTTAAGTGTGTATAAATGTACGAATTTGGCAATTGAATCAGGCCCATACAATCTAAAGGGTTTAGGTGTGGTACAGGAGGTGGTAGATGCATTGCGCATATTAAGGATGAAGATGATAAGCTTCTTTAAACAGATGCATTTTTAGTGAGGGTTTGAAGGTCCCTTTAACCTTGTTATTTTTTTTGTGTATTTTGTTCTACCACCAGTTTAGAAGACCAGTGTCCTGTTGTGCATGTCTAAGAGACTGTTAGAAAGGTGTAATACTGGCCTGACATAGCAAAAAAATAGAACAGAAATGGAAAAAGACAGGGGGCACAGTAATGATGGAGGCAACTAATGCTAGACGTATCTCGGTGTTGCCACCCCTCCTCAGCATTTATGTGAAGATCAGTGGTTTCTTTTTGTGTGTGTGTGCTGGAGGATCATATACCCAAGGGTCCCTGGCTGAATTGTGCACGTTTCTCTTTGCATTAGCAAAGCCCAAAGTCATCCAGTTTGTGCTAATCACCACAATTAGTCCAGAATTATCACCGGACTCTGACAGACGTTCCTTGTAACTCTCTTTTATTTCCAACAGCCCTAATCAGCAGCTCTCATTACAAACGCTGATTAAACTGCAAATTATCCAGCAGTGGCCCTGTTCCCGTCTACCAGCAGCTCGTTCAATATCAATTAAGGCAGCAAGCAGCAAATCTGCAGCCTCTGAGAGCTTCCAACTGCCTGATAGTGGCACTTATTAGTTTGGAAAACTAGGAAAATACTAATAATCAACAACCAAGGGAAAGGAAACCTAACCATAGACCTGACTGAGTAAAAAAAATACACATCCCAGCTCCTGAAACGTTCAATTACATAGAGAGTCCCAGTGGCTGTGGGTCTGGCTGGTGACAGCCCAGTTATACTAGGGGTCAAGGAGCAGGTAGGAAGTAAAACTGTATTAGATAAGCTAATATCTGCAGCTTATTGAAGTCAGTTTGCTTTATAATGAATCGCATTAAGGCATATAAAAATGTGAAATCTAACATCATTAGGTCGTTCCGGCTTCATTTCTAATTGACGCCTTTTCTTATTTGACCTCCTTTCCCTCTAAGTGAAATGGGAGCTAATGACAGTTGATTTTATTTATTTATAATCCCAAATTGCATTTAGATACGCACATGGATAAGCACTGTTTGTTTATTAGCAATGAGGAAACAAGGGTGGAAAAACCTTTATGAAGAAATATGGTAACTATTACGTTAAATTATGTTATTCAAAGGATTGGTTAATGCCCCATCTGTAAGGCATATCTAAGCTTCCCTGTTTTTACCTTTTTCTAATCTAACACAAGCTGCTAATATCAGATACACATTACATGGAGTCATTCTATACACATACAGATTTACAAATAAATCTTGTTTTTTACACCCGCGGAGCTGCTTGCATAAGCATAGGTGTACCTACCAATAGAAACACTGCATTTGGGTATGGATTTTAATTTTTCAATAACCTTCAAGCCAGGCAGCTCAACACAGCAGTGTCTGGCTCCTCCTGCTTCCATGTGCAGAGGACTACACATCCCTTGATTCCTTCCTGAACAAATTGCTACAATGTATTAAAATGTATTAGCTGCCTGTGATTGGCCAAAACAAATTATGAATGTTATGCAAATTTTAACAGGGATATCAAGGAGTGTTAACTCACAAAAGCAACAGCTTGCAAACATCAGGGTGAGTTTGTTAATGTTTTTTTTTGTTATTTGTTCATGCAAAAAAAATGTTTCCATAAACTACTGAACCTCCTCTGTGAGATACATTCATAATCCAGGAAACTTAAATATGCCTTTAATGGGCGTCTAAATGCAATAGATGAGATTTAATATGAAAAAAATGTAAAGTTATGCACCTGGGAAGGAAAAATAGCCATGCAATTTATAATCTTAATGGAGCAAATCTAAATAATCCCGAAATTGAAAGGGATTTATGAGTGTTTGCGCCAAACAACTATGTAACAGTGCTCTATGCCAAGCAGCAACTGCAAAGGCAAGTAAAATATTAGCATTTATTGAGAAGGGTATAGAAGCAAGGGAAGCAAATATACTTCTGCCACTATACAAATCCCTAGTACGCCCTCATTTGGATATGGAGTACAATTTTGGACATCACTTCATAAAAAGGACATATTAGAGCTGGAAAAAGTACAGAGAATGGCAGCAAAACTAATAAGGGGAATAGAGGGGCTAAGTTATAAAGAAAGACTAACCAAATTAAACTTATTTTCTCTAGAAAGAAAAATGTGTATACAAGGGGATATGAATGCGTCAAGTGAACATTTTGTGCCAAGAGGTTTTCAGCTGACAAGAGGACATCTCTTGAGGTTAGAAGCAAAGCTACTCCACCATAAAGAAAGAAAAGGGTTCTTCACAGTAAGGGTGGTTAATCTGTGAAATTCTCTACCAGAGGAGGTGGTGACAGCGGATTCGTTAACTTTAAAAAAGAATTGGATATATTTTTAAATTAAAAGGGCATTTAGGGCTATCATGGCTAACTAGAGAAAGAGTATTGATCCAGGGAGGAATCCAATTGCCAGTATCTGGGGTCAGGAAGGAATTTTACTTTTTTCCCCTTTTGAAACAATTGTCAAAGTTTCAATTGTTTTTTTTTCTTTCTTTTTTTTCATTTGCCTTCCTCTGGAGCAATTGTCAATTAACAATTAATCCACATATTATATAGATCAGAGGAGGTCTAAAAAAAGGTTGAACTTTATGAACTAAACATCTGTTTTCAACCTGAATTACTATGGGCCTCATTCTATTAGCGGCCGCAGCCGTTGCGGGGCTGCAAGGACCGGCCGCAAGCTATTCTGCTATTCTATTCCCCTCCGGCCGGGGATTCCGGCAGGCTTGCGGCCGGTGCCTTGCTATCTCTTGCGGCCGCTCGCGCCGGAGGAAATCCTTTGATCTTAAACGGCCGCAAGGAAATCGGCCGTAAGAAATTCCTATTTGCAATTCAATTGCTCCGGGAACCCTCTCTGCAAGGCTAAAAGCGAGCCGCAGCTTACTTGCAGGAAAGAGGTCCCGCTAGCACCAATTAAGCACATAAAATAGCCCAAATAAAGCCATCCTGCACTTTGCAGAGTCTATAAAGTGATATTCGGTGTTAGCAAAAATAGCACATAATTACCCTATACTCAAATCCGTAAAAAATATTTTTTAATATCCGTAAAATATCCATGTAAAAAGTCCAGAGGGCTTGGAGCACCTCAGACCCGCCCATGCCGCAGCCGGCAAATAAACAGTTAATTTGAACTTGGGTTTGGGCTGATGTGCAAGCTTAAGAGTGGGTTACTTTCGAATCATGATGTCCCCCAATATGATCCCTAGCATTAACAGAGCTGTACAGTGCAGGCTTGAATTTATTTTTGCGTTTTTAGATTTCTGAGCTTATGGCCGGTTCCAAGATATGCGGCTGGCCGTAAGAGGAGATCCTTGTGGGGCCGTATAATAGAATCGCGAGTTAACAGATCCCCCACAAGGAATCGCAGCCTTACGGACGATTTACGGCCGGTAATAGAATGAGGCCCTATGTAACTATGTCATTTATGTCACTAAGTCAATGCAAAAGTATTATTAGGGTTTTTAAATATTTTACTGTAAAAAATCAGGAAAGAAATTCTAGGTGTTTACTCAATACAATATAGGGTGCTACTGACAGGTAACCCATATGGATTAAATTTTTTTAGTGTTGGTAAAGAACTCTTATTAAAACTTACCTGATTCTAAAAATAATTATAAAAACGTTTTTGTCAAAAAATTTATTGATGGACATAGAAAAATGTTGGACAAAACCACTATTATACAAAATAGGTAATAGGCTGAATACTAGCAAAGTGTTAGGCGCACCAAATAGTCAAAAATAGAAAAATAAACACTTTTAAAGCTAGTAACTGAATAATAATATTAATAATCAAGGGATGAAATAGTGAATTAAAACATAACTTTTATTATTTATTATAAAATAATATTGCAAAATCCAAAAGTGATGATTAAAATATAAACATAAACACTCTCAATGTAGAAAATATTGTCCAAGGACCAATTCAGTGCTGAATTTTAGAGTACTTACAAAGTATCAGTTATATTATGTATCACTGTATAAAACTAGTCATAGTCTCACAAAACATATATTGTTACTTTTCATAGCCAAAATGCAAAAATTGCAATAATAAGCAAAACTATCTCCAAGGTAAAAGAGCCACAGGAGAATAATACATTTACTGTTTGATATGCCCTTATAAACACAATACCAGAGGGATCCAAAAATGCAATAATTTATGTAATAAAGTGAGTACTACCATCTCAAATCCATAGTAGTTGACCAATATTATTATCCTTTTATTTCACCAATCATTCCCACAATTGTCTAGTTTGTCTGACCCTTGACTCTATGGTAAAAGTCTACAATATAACAACTGACAACTGTACCATAAATGGGACCACCATTATTGTTGATCAGGGAGCAGTTTCCTTAATATGTCAATTTGTTATGCCCATAATATGTTTGCAATCTAAAACATGCTAAAACATGATAAGATGTGAATATACGTATAAGTTGAACCTCCTTTATAGTAAGTACAGGGATATTTTACAATATTATGCACAGTATAATGTATCTATAATAAAGTATCCACAGTATAGTACTTGACAACTCTATTCTAGATGGGCCCACTGTTATAGTCAACCAGGGAGTTATTTCTTACTATATTTCTTACTATTATTATGCCCACATAATAAGATATGTTTGTAGTCCAAATTACAATTATAAACAAAATCTGTATCAATTAAAATTAAAACTTGATATTTATTTGTTACTCATATGGAGGCTCAGCATTCTCATCCTATCAAAAAAAAAATGACAACACATATATGTCAACTAATTAGTCCTCTTTAACTGATTAACAACTACTGACTTCCACCTACCTACAATATGTATTCATGTTGGTGTGTCCATGTTCTCACATTCATCCAGAGTTTCAGCATCTTGGAAGGCACTTGAAGTTGGGCAGCACCTTTATCAGTACCGATATGTAAACTAAGTGGCCATTACATGTTTATTTCTTTAAGTTAAAGTTAAATACTTATAAGCAGCATGTAAACTGAATAAATTAAAAATAGAAATGTGTTTCTATCATATAGGAGCCGTCGAAATTTGGCTGCTTTGAGGCTCCTGAGTGATGTCTCTTATGCAATTACATTTAGTGACTTTAACACAACTAATATATAAAACTTGCCTTTCCTTTATGTACAGTGTTGTGTAAGTAATAATTTAACATATTTTCCATGCACCTTTCAGAGTTTCTGTTACTAAAAAACGGTTCATCTTTGTAAGAGAAAAAGTAGAAAAACATGTTAACAAAGATATACCTATAATATAAATGTAATCACAATCTATATAACAAATATAAATAATGAATAAATCACTGCTAGTTATTATACCTAGCAGTTGTAAATGTGTTAACAACACTGACATTGGCCAGTCTGTGTATACCTGGATAAAATACTGAGTAAGGGGACACTGTGAGTAGCTCTAATGCAATTTTACGCACATTTGTGAAACAAAATTGCAAAGCAATGTACCCCTACTCTACCATCAACGTCTGTGCATTAAATTTAACAAGAATGTTTACGGACCCAAATCAATGAAAATCCTATGTGGAATTGAAGATGCTCACTGGGAAATGCTTTTAACATACTTATGCATTGCATTCTGTTTCATGGACCAATTTACAGATGATGGAAACATGTCCTTTACATACGAAAAACAGGAGCGTCTCTCAGTTACATGTCTTATAATAGCCAAAAAATATTTACAAAATAAAATAAAAATAAAATAGTGATTTTTTTTTGTTTTTAAGGATTTTATGAACAGAACCTAATCTTGAAATTCAAACTTGGGATAAATGTGAGGAAAGGCTTTCAGAATGAGCCATTGTTAACATGAGCCTTAAAGGTATATGCAAGTGAGCTGGATTATGAGTGCATCTGATAGAGAATTAGTAGTGTATGACAAAAAAAATGTTTGCATGAAAAAATACCAGAATAAACATTTAAACAGTTACCCTAAAGTTTGCTGAATTTCTTGCATTTGCACACTGTGTTCTATCAATTTTGACACTCCCTGAAAATCCCAGCGAAAATTAGCATAACTAATACATTGTATCCTTTTGGTCCGTGAATTGAGCTGCAGCTTTCCTTTAGATTTCTGTAATACCCAGAACAAGGTCTGTGTCCTGTCATTCACTGACTGTTTTATCTACATACCAGGTGATACTTCCCCAGCCCCAGTGATTTGCCCCTGTAACCCCCCTCCCCAGCCCCAGTGATTTACTCATCACCTCCCCCAGCCCCAGTGAATGACCCCTGAGATCTCTCCCAGCCCCAGTGAATTGCCCCATTACCTCCCCTAGCCCCAGCAAATTGACCCTGAGATCTCTCCCAGCCCCCAGTGAATTGCATGGACTCACTCACACAGAGACCCATGCACTCACACAGAGTCATTTTTACTTGAATGTGGATTTATGGTCCTTTAAGGACCCAGTGTTTCAGCCTCATCCTCATGGCTACATACAGCATTGCTGATTGGCTGCATAGCTGGGCATGCTCACATGGACAGGGTACACTTTTAGAAAATGAACCGTCTCAGGAGCATAACTCAATCCTGGGGTTGTAAACAACACCTGCAACAGTTATTTTTTTTAATGCAAAGCTAGAAAAACATAGTGCATGCAAAAAAATGTAATCACAAACTAATAATTCCCTTCTACAGGAAGCACTCAGCTCACTTGCATATACCTTTAATCTAGTGTAAAGGATTGTTATATTAACAAAATTCAATCAAAAGGTTCATTTTAGTTTTAAATTACTTTTATTGATTGCATAGCAAGTGCTAATTGCAATTAAACACTCAAACTATAGTCATAGATTAACTTATTAGTTGGGATGGAATAATTGTTTGAATAAAAAGACTTACATAATTTGGTTTGAACTGTATTAAGATTAAATTTTTTTGCTGCCAAATCAAAGTAAAAAATTATAAATGTATGTTTTAGAGTGTTCTTTTTTGCTTTAATCTTTTTGTGGCCTCTCTTAATTCTTGTGTGTGTATGTCTGTATGTATGTATATATATAATATATAATAAATATATATTATATATATATATAAATATAAAACAAATAAGTTAGAGGCGCTCATCGAGAACGAACTAACCTTAATAGGTTAGTTCTATGGACATGATAACCCACTCTGAGAGCAACCTCTTTGAGCTCACTTGTACCATTCACAGGGAGAAATATCCTGTAGTATATCAGTCTGGTCTCACTCAAGAGAGTGACCCAGCCCCGAAATACCAGGCAATTCTACCCTTAACAGTAGAAACAGCAAACCACAGATGCGTTTCGTCCTTCATTGGGCCTCACCAGTGAGGGGCAGTTGTACTCCCTATGGCACAGTGAGCTAAGACTCCACGTCTGGAGTCTGGAGTCCCCTTTACCTCTTAGGGAGACTAAACCCTAAGGGTAATTTACCTAAACATATATATATATATATATATATATATATATATATATATATATATTGTGACACGTTCCTCTGAGTTTGTGCCCAAGTTTCAGGCCCCTTTATGGCGGATCACAATATAAGAGGCTATACACTTTTCGAAGTTTTAGTTAAAAATTATCTAGTGATATAAAAATAACAAGCTAAACGAATAAATGAAAATAATAAGCCTAGCCACCACTGACACAAGATGCAAGTCTTTGAAAAAGGCTGACAATGAGCGCCAAAGGAGCTCATTGCCAGGCCCACAAAAGCGAGAGGCCAGCAAGACTTTGAAACAGGCTCGACATGAGTGCCGTGATCAGCGCCGAAGCTTACGTCTTTAAAAGCTGAAATTTCGTTTAAGCCTGTAACTCGGAAACCGTCGGAAAACCGCCAAAAGATGCCAATTAATTAAAGAAATACCTCACACATAACAGGGGGAGAGGCAGGGAGCCTGTGAGTAAGGTTGCAAGCTTCAGGTTCAGGGTTCTTTCTGGAGGATCTCACTTTGAGATACCTTGGTCTTGACAAATGGTATAATAGATGAGTGAGACAAAAGTCTTATAATTGTAGGTCATAGCAGAAAAAGCTATGCGCAAAATTAATTTTATGGTCCTACATTGAATGCACTTAGCACCAGACAAACTGCATAAAATATACCAAGGATGTTGTCACGGACCCCTTTTCTAGTTCCTGGATCACTGGACTATGTGCATAAACACATACATTTTAGTGTAATCTGTTTTATCCCATTGTTTGCCAGATAACATTTATTTACTCTAGTTTTGGTCTGGACCACTAGACATGGAGACAGCATTATGTGTATTTGGAGGTTGGCCTATTGTCCACAGGTGACAGACAGGATACCAGGGCGCCAGCTTATTAGACCCCATGTGGAGTCAATCTCCTGTTTTTGTCTGACACTCCCTGTCATTGTTGTGTTGTATACCCCTGTGTCCAACCCCTTTAAATATTGTTGACTTTTCAGAAATAAATCTGGTCACTGCTAAAACTTATAGAAATGGTATGTTCTCTTATTTGCTCCTGGTGGCTGCAATACTGATCCTATCTCCACCCTGCAAGTAACTGATTCCTCATGGAGAGACCCTGACTGATACAGAAGCCAGATATCAGGGTACTGGTGCCGAGATTTCCAAGAACCCAAGGGTCCTTGTGGGTAGTTAACCTGTAGTCTATAGCAGGTGACCCTGGGCAGTAATAGCCCTACCCCAGACCCAGTAGTGGAGCTAGTGCATAGGGGAACCCAGTGAAAACAATTAAAATGTATTAAATATATAGAACAAATAAATATATAAATATGTGGGTCTGTGTCTATATATACAGTGTATATATATATATATAATATATATATATATATATATATATATATATATATATACTAGGAAATTGCCCGTCAAAAAATGATGGGATTAAAATCCCTCCTCCTCTGTGTCTGCTCCCCCCTCTCCCCTGTGTCTCCTTTCTCCCTCTCCTGTGCCTCCTTTCCCCCTGTCCCTTTCCCCCTGTCCCTCCCCTGTGTCTCATTTCCCCCATCTCCCTCCCCTGTGTCTCCTTTCACCCCTCTCTCCCTCTCCTGTTCCTCCTTTTCCCTGTGTCTCCTTTCCCCCCTCCCTTCCCGCCCTTGTGTCTCTTTCTCCCTCTCCCTCCTCTCCCTCCCCTGTGCCTCCTTTCCCCCTCCCTCTCCTGTATGTCCTTTCCCCCTTCTCCCTCCCCTGTGTCTCCTTTCCCCTCATCTTCCTCTGTGTCTCCTTCCCCCCTCTCCTGTTCCTCCTTTCTCGATCTCCCTTTCCCCCTCTCCCTTTCCACCCTTGTGTCTCCTTTCCCCCTCTCTCTTTTACACCCCTTGTGTCTCTGTTCCCTCCTCCCTTGTGTCCTGTACCTGGATGCGACCCTGCCAGCAGTGCGGCACTCATCTCCTCAGCTGCTCCCGTCCTCCAGCCGGATCTACTTTATGGATCAAGCCGTGCATTGCGCATGCCCATCCCGGCTGCGCAATGTGCGCCTTGATCCAGAAAGTAGTTCTGGACGGAGGATGGGAGCCGCAGCGGAGAAGTGCGGTGCTGCTGGCAGGGTCAAATCCAGGTATGTGCTTGAGCCACAGCAGGCCATAAGGGGTTACAGGGGACCCAAGGGAGGTCCGCAGAGGCCATAAGGGGCTGTGGGGGCCACAGGGGCCCCTGGGAGCCACAGTGAGCATAAGGAGCTGTAGTGGACCCACAGGAGGTCTGCGGGGGCATCAGGGCCTGATGGGGGCCCATGGGGCCTGGCGGGGGCTACAATGAGCCATAAGGAGCTGCAGAGGACCCACTGGAGGTCTGCAGGGGCCATAAGGCCATGGGGGCCACAGGGGGCCCCTGGGCCATGTGGGGGGTCTCAGTGGGCCATAAGGGGCTGCAGGGGACCCACGGGAGATCCGCGGGGCCATAAAGGGCAGTGGGGATTACTGGGCTAGCAGGGGCCTCAGGGGGGCCCTGGAGCCTGTGTGGGTCCACAGGGAGCTGTAAGGGGCCACAGGGGCCCCACTAAAAGTCCTCAGGGGCCACAAAGGATCCACGGGGGTCACAAGGGACCCACAGGGGCTACTTAAGATCGGCGGGGGCACAGAGGACCCTCTGAGGCCACCGGAGGGCCGTGAGAGCCACGGGAAGGATGCGGGGACCATCACAGATGTATAGCAGCTTGTCATAGAAGATGCTAGGCTATGGGAACATATTCACAAATCTGGTGGTTCTTTCAAGCGGCTCAGAGAATGATAGACACTTACAACTCCCTCCACAACTGTGTCTCCTAGGAATTATCCAGAATATTCTCAGATATACATTTAAAATAATACTTTCAACAATGTTTGGTGTAATAAAATCATTCATAGCAGTGTAGTGAAAATCCCCTTTTCTATCTTGGTCATCATATGTAAAAACAATGAGACAGCAATCTTAGAAAATCTCACCAATACATTAAATAGCCCACTAGGACATTATGAAAATAAGTGGTCTCCCTAGTTACATTGCACACAAGTTATACCCTGGCCTATAACCCTGACAGGAGCTTGGGTACCCAAATCCCCTAATCATCTTCTGGCACGGTTCTCCCTTCTACCATGTTCCAGATCCATGCCAGATATTCCCTGCTTCCCTTCATCTGATTTTTCTATCCTTTTATTACTTTTCTTTCATGAAAAAACAACAGGAGACACAAGTGGATGCTTCTTTATTGAGATATGATCCAGTTTGATTGATATTTTGATGATATGTGTAACTGTTAGATACTGCACAACCCCACTTGTGTTTTATTTGCCGATTTTCTCAGTAATTAAATTGTTGTAACTGAATTGTTGCACAGTACAGTTTAAAAGATTGACAAGTGTGTAAAATACCTTGTTTTCAATCATTTTAAAAATACTCAAGTGTTAAATGTTTTATTTATTAAAACGTACTGTTGTGCAATTAATTTTAATGCCTTCCCAGTATTTTTATGTACATTAGTGTGTGTTTATTTCCTTATCCAGTGTTACAAACAGGTGTTTAACCCACTTGCCCGTCCTATCTAGTAATCGTATACTTTTTTGATACATTTTCCATTTACGGGTTTGAAGGCAATAGCTGAATTGTAGTAATTAAATATGGATTTTGCGTCTTTAGCACAACATTTACGGGCTTGAAACATCAAAGGTGGAGATAGGACGGAGTGTAAGTTTTTGACACGCGCAGTGCTTTTGAGCCTGTACCTCACAACTGGAATGCGAGTAGCAAAATGTAGCCAATTAAATATCAGTAACATTTACAGGCTCCATTACGGGTTTAATTAATTGCGATCTGGACAATTAAATAGGGGCCAGTAAGAGAGAGCTAAGGACCTCAACAGGGGGCTAATGAGATCAACTGTATCTTGTGTGAACTACAGTGCAACTGACAAGAATAAAGTAAAGTTCAAGCAAGTCTGTAAACTACGACAGGAAGCACAAGCATTATTGTCTCTTATCCACAGAAATACTTGGTCTAGAACAAAATGTTGGGCTATCAGTAGGAAGTACAGTTGTTTTATATATAAATATATATAAATAATATATAAGGTTTACTGTGCTTTCTCTTTTTTGATGATGGTGCAAAACAGTGTAGTTTTGTGAGACTGGGGCAGGGTGGGAATCTTGAATTATACTGAATTGCAGAGTATAACCCATTAATGTGTTAACAGAATGCAGCAAGTGGATGGTGCTGACCTCAAATATCTCATACCATTCTTCCATAATATATTCAGACAGTCCCATATCTAAAAGGCTTGGAGTGCCCTGTGTGAAACAATGATCAATGACCAGGTAAAGACTGTGTCACGTTGTACATAGGGGTAGCACTATACAGGTCAACTGGAGGGCCAATGTCATGATAGACAAACACATCTAGTCTAAATTTAAATTACGCTGAAACAATTTAAAACTTGGCTATAGCATACTGAATGATTGTTGGGTAGCTACGTTTACCTAACTGGAGAGGAATCTTATATATTTTTTGCCATTTAGAAAAAATACTTGTATTTATAAAATAATGAATATAATGATGGTTTAAATAAAGCTGGGCATGTATCATCTTCTAATTACGGTAGCAGTTGTAATGGTAAGTGAGCATCAAAAAAACGAAACAAAAAACAAACAATGAAATCAGATACTTAAGAATATTTAGATAAATTAGTAGTACAGTAGACTCTCAGTTATCCAGAACTCAAGCAACCAGAAAAAAAATGGAATACTGTCCTTTAAATAAAAATAAAAAATTGTAGGGCTCAACAAATGTCAGGAGCCAGGTTGTCATTCCGCAAAATGCTTACAGGCAACTAGATTTTATCCACTGTATGGATGTATATCTCTGCAATTCAGTTTTACATAGAAGCAGGCATGAGTGACTGAGCCAGTGCACTGTTGGTGTTACATTCTCTGGGTTCAGCATGGGACCCTCCAGCCGAACGTGCCTGTATGTAAGTGAGGAGTGAAAGCTGCTGCTGCTAGAACAGCCCTCACTGACAAATATACTAGCAGATATGTGCAGCTAATCTTTTAATAGTAACTCTCAAGCAACAAGAAACTACATTTATCTGGCATCTACAAATCCCCATGGATGTTGGTTAACTGAGAGTCTACTGTATATATCATAACAACTGTAAAGCATTTTATCTAATTGTTTATGCTAAATATAGTTAAACTTGAAAGTTGACGGTGAGATTTTAAATATAACCTGTATTCCAAATCTGACATCATCAGGGGAGCATCGCAACAAAGGCAGTGCGCCTTTTAAAGTTTCCAGGATAACGCCTACCTTGATCATTGGTTAACGCAGGATGACCATGGCCAGATTACCCATTAGGCCAACTAGGTAGTGCCCAGGGGCACTTCACTGTAAGGTTGCCACTTTAAAAAAAAATAGTTGCTGGCTTAAAAAAAAATATGAAATGCCGCAGTTCATAGACTGGCTACTATGGGGTAACTACTTAGAACAAGAGAGTTACAACAGGGAAATTAACTTACATGCACAGAAAAGGCAAAAATGGGTCAGTGCATACCTTGCATACTCACTCGCAGGGGCTCCTCCACTTCACTGCCAAGGGGCTCCAAAAAGGTGGATCCGGTACTGAGGATGATACCTATTATTATGATAACAAAGTCACTCCTATTGTTATAGTAACAGTGTGTTTACACAGTGGGACAGTATACCATTGAGTTCTGAACAATGGCTATTGAGTTTGGCTGGAATAATGAGGCTTTATTGCCAGTCTACCGACTGGGACTTTCCAGACTCATAAAACATTAACTCAGCGATTATGATATATCAAATTCCTGGAAAGTTTGAACTCCTTGGTTACCTGAATAGACTTATTGCTGATCGAATGCAAAAAAGAGAAAACTTCTTGGTCCAAAGTCTCAATCTCCAAATTAGTACCCCAGTTCAGAAATCCTTTTGCTACTGCCTCCTTACATACTGTGCAACCAATGTAAATCGGCTTCACTGATCTCTCTGAGGTAGAGCAAAGTAAAATGTCTCGAAGGCCTGAGCCTTTATTGTGGAACCAATTAGTGAGGGGCAATTGCTAGTCATATTCTTATTAGTCTATCCATCAGACTGTACATTTACTCTTGCTCTGGGACCTCAACAAATTGAGACTGATTCTGGCTCTGCAGGAAATTTTATGGACTATCAATTTGCCCAAAACCATTCGGTGCCACTTTCTGCCAAACAGCAATCCTTGATAATCAGTCCATTGATGGATCTTCTTTGAGCTGTAGAAAGAATGCATTCAACAGGATATTCTGTTTTGCTTTAGAGGTTCAATAATTTTGGGGTATCCTTGGCCCCTGAAGCATAAGAAGACTTGGAGTGATTTAACCATGGCTGTTTCTAAGGTCCATCTGGAAAACTCCTTTGCAGAGTTTCAAGTCAGTGCTAATTTGCCAACACAGCACCAGAGTTTTCCAGATGTATTCAGCAAAGCCAAAGCTGATATCCCGCTGCCTCACCATCTGTATGACTACTCTATAAATTTGCTTCCAGGAACTATGCCACCAAGAAGTAAAATATATCCATAGTCAGAGGCTGAGTTGAAAGCCATGTCAGGGTATGCACAGGAGAATGTAGCCAAGAGATTCATCCAAAAGTCATCATTGTCTCCAAAAAGGATAGTGTCCTTGGGCCATTCATTGGCTATCAGGGTTTGAACAAGATCAAGGTGAAGGATTGTTATCCCCTTCCACTGATTCTTAACTATTAAATCGCACATGAGGCTCCAAAATATTTGCTAAGCTCTATCTTTAAGATCCTATAACTTAATATGCATCGGGGAAGGAATGGAGAACTGCATTCAATTCCCAGATGGACATCATGAATATAACTTAATGTTCTTTATTAAATATTTTATCAATTACATTTTTGGTGACTGGTTATACAATTTTTTGGTGGGCTATTTGGATGACATATTAATTTCCTACATCTAGCTACACATAGACCTCAAGTTAGTACGGTATTGCAACTTTTACAAGAGAACCACCTATATGCAAACCAGGAGAAATGCTGTTTTGAAGCATCCACAGTATCCTTCATGGTTATACTGTGACCTGATAGAAGTAAAATGGATCCAGCTAAAGTAGCAGTATTGTAAGAGTGGCATCTACCAACCGATCTCAGAAGCACACAGAGAATTTGTGAATTATTACAAGCGCTTTATACAGGAATTTGCAAATATTTTAGCACCCATCACGGCTCTTACAAGTAAAGCTTCAGAAGTCTTCAGCAAACTAAAATCAGCATTCACATCTACACCAATCTTAATACATCCTGACCTTAGTCATTGTGTTGGAAGTGATGCCTATGACGTTGGTGTTGGAGCAATACTGTCACAAAGGAGAACTGTAGGAGCCTATTCTAATTGTGGAGTCCAATTTGTTTCTCATTTCTGGAGATTATTTATGCAAAGACTTGGTATACAAATGCAATTTTCTACAGCCCACCACCCAGATTGACTCACTGACAGAACAAATCAATGGCTGGAACAATATATCAGATGCAGAACAGAATGACTGGGTTGATTTCCTACATTTGGCTGAATTAGACCATAACAGCCAATGGCATGATTTCTTACATACTATGCTATTTTATGCAGATTTGGGCTACAACACAACTTGTTTGCCTTTATCTGCTCTTCCTACTGGGAATCCTGGAAACCAAACTCAGTCCAGTAGTATTTCTCTTGACCTTACCGCTTACTTTTAAGGGACATCTAAGTGAGCAGGATTAATACATTTCTGCACTCTGTAGGTAAAAAGCAGCCTATGTATATGCAGCACATTTCATAAAACATTTTATTTTTCTTAATATCTAAAAATCCCATAATAATGATTATGTTGATACCCCCAGGAGGTGTCTACACAACTTCCTGGTGCCCCCCCCAATCAGCATGCAGCACCCGGGGAGCAATATTAACCCACTATTTACCTGCTGTTGCTTGCTCAGCCAATCTCCGTACAGCTTCCTCTTTGCAGCTTCTTGATAAACTAAATTTCTCAGGCTCCTTGGCCTACATATCCCATGCTGCTTTGCACCACAGCCAGTAGGAAGAGCAGTGTTGTCACTGCTGCGTATGACTCACTCATCCCTGCTTGGCTTATGCTGGTTGGTGTTGCCATAGCAACTAACATGAGTGCTATGCCTGAAAACTCTTTCTCTAAACCGGATTGGCCAAAACAAGGAATGTTAACCTTCATTTTAAACTGTCAGAAATTACAATTGATTTTGCTAACTTCAAGGTAAGTGTTTAAATGTTTATTTTGATATTTTTTCATGACATTTTTTTTTTCATACACTTCTGATTCTCCTCCATCAGATGCATTCATAATCCAGGAAACCTAGATATCCCTTTAAAGATCCATCAAGCATTCCATGTGGCCTTATGCAAACCGTATATCCAATTTTCCATCACTCATTCCTATCTGCAACCATTTTTTTGTGAATGGCCATGAAGAATTTGAAGTGTCTGTTACCCTAGACTCTTATATTATCTACCCTAATTTCTTATTTTTAATATCTGATTGCCAAAAAAGGTTTTATTCCTAAAGAACACGTATAATATAAATGCCTCTGACGTTGTGAATTGATCGGTTGTTTTCATCGCCTTCACCCATCTAAGCTGGTCAGAGGCTGGCTAGAGTAGGCTGCGGGCAGTGTCAAGGTCCATGGCCTTCATGGTTCGCCTTCAAGGCAAGTTGAATGGCTTAGCAATAAACAATAGTGACTGATATATATCTTTTTGGCTTACCTGCTATTTAGAAACTAGTTATTTAATAAGGGAGATAATTATTATCTGTATTTCACACTTCATTCTGTATGTGTCAATACACATTGCTTATAATATTGTGTATCTAGTTTTCAATCTTATAAGGTGCTTTTAGAACTATCTACCTTTGATTTTTAGTTCAAACACTGGGCTCCCCATTCTTTTGCAAGGGAGAACCGTGCCAGAAGATGATTAGGGGATGTGGGTACCTTGTACCTAACCCTCTATAGCTCTACTGAATATGTTGGAGTTTTACAAATAAAGGATAATTATCTAATGGACTTTCCCTTAATTTGTTAATTTTTTTGTAATTATACTTTGCTGCTTGTATTCATTTATATACTTTAAGCTTTTTAGTTACAAAGTGATTATTGAACCAATATCTTTCAAGTCAATTAACTGTCCATTTATTTTTAGAGAATTTTAATTCCAGTGAGGAGGGGTTATTTTAAATACACTTAATGATACTTTCTGTTAAACAAAACCTCCTATTAATAAGTTCACAGAAAATAAACCTCACAGTTAGAGGCTACTCTTGAGTCCTCACTAGATTTTAATTTCTGAAATGTGAATATTTCCTTGAATTAAATATAAACTTAATATAAGCCTCCTTGTTATTATAAGGTAAATACCTCACAGAGGGGTTAAAGTTCTTCCATTATTAAATACCTTGGGATGCTCTTTATAAAATTTTAGAATAACATTTTCTGCACATATTAGCGGCTCCTACACTTTTACATTTAGGAGGGTCTACCATTATTGGCCACTATTCCATTGCAAGCCCGCAGTTGCCTTCATACCGGCCGTAAATTTGCAACAGTTACAGAGCAATTCAATTGATCAAGCCTGCAGCTACCTGTCTGAAAGCCTAAAGCGTAAACCATGTACCTGTAAGTAGCATTTCAGAGCATGATCATGATCAGTTAAGCAAGGCCGATTTAGAAGCAGCCAAAAGTAAATGAGACCATCATCACGATATCATTAAAAGATTAAGGTTAAACGTCAATCAATTATCGTTTAGAAGTCCGATATGCGATCGTCCTCGCAATCCGGCAATGTATAAAATAATAAAAATGGATGAAGGAAACGTTTTAGTCCATGTGGGTGGCCTGATATGTATTAACTCCTTGATTCCTGGGATCAGTATAACATGGAAATAAAAAGTAAAAAAAATATTTTGATTGCTGATTTGCGGCTTGAGACTGCTGTGCAATTAACTCTAATGCCTATCATCTCTTTCCCTGTCTTTTAAAGTTTCAGTATTTACTTTTTATTTGCATTTACAGTGCTACAATCAGGTGTTTAACCCCCTTGCGAGTCCTATCTGATACTCGTAGGATTTTTCTTCTACATTTGCCATTTACGGGTGTGAAAACATTTGCGGGCTTGAGGAATTGTAGCAAATTAATAGCAATTCTGATTATAATATTTACGAGCTTGAAAGATCAAAGGCTTAGCTGGGTTGGAGTTACAATTTTGACAACTGCAGGAATTTTCAGCTTGTAACCCACAGATCGTTTGCGAGTAGCTAAAAGACGCCAATTAAACAGCAAATTAGTTTACGGCCTCCAGTAACTTACAATTGCTCAATTGAATAGGGGCCATAGTGTTCTACACAGTCAGATTACGCTGACTGAGAGTGAAGGTCAACGTCATCAGTGTGAGATCCGACGTGCGTTTCATCACAGTAGGAGTCCCTGATTGTCAGGAGTAAGGCATGTCTATAGTATGCTCACTTATTTGAGGGAGTGGGCTATGTCGGTTGGGTCAACATATTAACCCTTTGGTTATTTTCGTAAGTGATTAATATTTTTCATTTAAATACAATATAATTTTTTTATTAAATGGATGCATGCATAATTATTCCAGACTAAGTCACTTTCAGATGGGAAGATCCCTATTTTATTATATTTTTACAAGTACATATTTATCATATTGTTAGTTTTGATTGGATCTATGAATAAATTTGATTGCAATTATCATAGAAAATTATTTGTACCAATCTACTTTGAACATGATTTCATTTTTATAAGTACTGGGCTAAATAAGCATTAAGGAATCTGACCAATGTGGAACAACAATGTTTGAGCTCATCAAAACATTTAGAAATTATCTTAGAAGATTAATGCAATAAATCCCTAATGTGAAATTATTAACTCTTATTTGTAATGCGCCAACATATTCTGTAGCGCTGAAATAAAGTGATATCCATGTAACTAAACTAAGATATATAATATTGTTCATTGTGCATGTCTTACTAAAATACTTGTGAGTTGAACTTTAGATAAATCAGACCTCATTTGACAAAAGAACTTGAAGTATATGATTTCTGTAACTGTTTATCAGTCTATCAGATATCTTTGGAGGAATTCTAGAATACGCTTAACAAAGCTTCTAGAGATTGGTGATGTTTCAAGAATTTATTTATGAATAGGTCTCTTTAGATCTTGCCAAAGCGACTCAGTGGGGGTGAGGAATGGACTTATTTTCGTTTTCAGCCAATTCAGTTAAATTATAGATTTAATGACAAATTAAGATATGCCTTATTTTACTGCATGAACAAATTCTGGCTAAGCACATTTCCTCTATGATAAACATGTATAAAGAGGAATTCATGTGGATTTAAAGACTGCTAAATGTCCTGGTCCTGTTGCTGCAAAGTCACCTCCACCACCATGTTTGATGGTTGGCATTAGGTTCTTGCAGTGATACATAGCTTTTGTATTTCACCAAACATATAATTGTACATTATGGTAACTTGTTCTCATCTGTCTATAGGATATTATTTCAGAATTAGCTACAGGCAGCACCTCGGCTACACAAGGAGAGGGCTGACCGCAATTTTATGTCTGTCAAAGAAAATGTCCGTGAGGGCATTCCCATTGTTGTAGAATTGTAAGTTAGGGTCATGATTTTAAAGAAGAAGTCAGTGGAGTGATTGACAGAAAGGTGCTGCAGACACTGAACATTGAGTATGGTAGATGAGTCTAGCGGAGGTGTTCATTATGGATTGAAGTGGTGACAAGTGGGTGATGGGGAGGCCAACAAAGAGGGAGTTGCAAGTAAGACAAGACGAGATATGATGAGAGAGTGTATGAGAATCCTAGTTGTGTCTTGTGTGAGGTAATTATGTATTTTAGAGATGTTTTCGAGATGAAGCAGGCAGGATTTTGTTAGTGACTGTATGTTAGAAATGAAATAGAGGACAGGGTCCAGTAGAAACCCAAGACAATGGGCTTGGGAGGTGGGAGTGATTATTGCATTGTCAACAGTAAGAGAAATGTGAGTATTTGAAGCTCAAGTAGAGGGTAGGAAGATTAGGAGTTTTGTCTTGGATATGTTGAGTTTGAGGTGGTGGGCGGACATCCAGGAGGATATATATAGAGGCAGTTGGAGACATGTGTTAGAAGAGAGGGAGATAGCTCTGGTGTTGAGAGGTCGATTTGAGTGTCATCTGCATACAGATGATACTGAAATCGGAAAGATTTTATTAGGGTTCCAAGTGAGGATGTATAGATGGAGAAAAGGAGGGGGCCTAGTACTGAACCTTGGGCTACACCAACAGTCAGAAGGTGAGAAGAAGAAGAGGTGCCTGGAGAAGGATACACTAAATGTTCGATCTTGGAGGTAGGATTTGAACCATGAGAGAACAGTCTCGGATGCCGAGGGAGTAGAGGATTTGGACTAGAAGAGGGTGGTACACTGTGTCAAAGGCAGCAGAGAGATCTAGAACGAGTAGAATAGAAATAGTAACCCTTTGAATATGTGGTGAGCAAGTTATTAGTTACTTTTGTGAGAGCTGTTCAGTGGAGTGTTGGGGCCAATAACCGGTTTGGAAGGTGTCAAGAAGGGAGTTGGAGGAAATAAATTGGATAAGGTGGTTGTAGATGAGCTGCTCGAGTAGTTTGGAAGCCAGGGGAAGTAGAGAGATAGGGTGATAGTTAGAAGCAGAATCAGAGTCAAATTAGGGTTTCTTAAGAATGGGTGTACCTATGGCATGTTTTAGAGGGAATGGAAATGCAACAGTATTTACAGAAAGGTTAGAAAGATTTGTGATTAGTGTGGTAGAGAAGGGAGGAATAAGCTGAGATGGAATAGGATCCAGACAGGTAATAAGGTGAGAGATTGATAGTAGACTGGAGACTTCATCCTAGGTTATAAGGCAAAGAAGTGCATAGTGGCTTGAGGACTGGGAACTGAGAGGGCTGGGTGTTCTCAGTTAGTTGAGAGGATGGAGTGTGTAAGTCACCATGAGAGGAGAATTTGTTGTGAATGTTTTAATTTTGTTCTTAAAATGGTTGTCAAATTCTTCAGCTGTGAGACAGGAAGGGAAGGGAGGCGATGGTGGGCAGAGGAGAGAGTTGAAAGTGGCGAACAAGCATTTGGGGTTGTAGGAAAGAGTTGATATTAATGATATAAAATAGTGCTCTTTGTCAAGGTTGAGGCAGAGAAGTAAGAGCGCAGCATAAACTTGTAATGAAGGAAATCTACTGGAGTAGTCCATAGTCCATAGTCGTTCAGCAGTGCGGGAGCACCTCTGAATGTATTGTGTTTGTGTGGTGTGCTATGGTTGTGGATGAGAGCGAGGGCATCTGTGTGTGGTTATGGTGGCAAGGGTGTCAGGGGTGGAAGAAAGAGTCGAGTTCTAATATGAGGTGGCGGTGTCAGGGCAGTTGAGGTTGGTGATGGGGCTGAGAAGAGGTTGTAGCACAGTGGAGAGCTGTTGTGGGTCAAGTGCTTGCAGGTTTCTGTGGGTGATGGTGGCAGGGGTTGAAGAATGGTAGTAAGAGAGAAGTGTGGTGAGATTGAAGCTTAAGAGGTAGTGTTCAGATAGAGGGAGTCGATGGATGACAAGATTGGAGGTGGTGTGAAGGTTGGTGAAAATAAGGGAGTGGCCAGCATGGGGAGTTAAGGAATTTGTAAGTTGTAAGAGGCCGAGGGAAGAGGTGAGAGAGAGTAGTTTAGAGGCTGCCGAGGAGGTGGGAGTGTTAATGGCAATGTTGAAGTTGCCAAGTACAAGTGACGGAACATTGGAGGAGAGAAAGTGAGAGAGCCAGGCGGAGAAATGATCCAGGAATTGAGAGTGTGGTCCTGGCGGGCGACAGGTCACAGCAACACATAGAGAGATGGGTGAGAAGAGGCGGATAGTATTAACTTCAAGTGATGGGAATTGGATGGTTAAGACAGGGGGTATGAGGTGAAATGTACAGTGAGAGGAAAGTAATACACCCACGCCACCACCTTGCTTGTTCCTGGTCTAGGTGTGTGACTGAGGTGAAAGCAACCATGAGGACTGCTGCACGGGAGGCATTGTCTGCAGAGAGTATATATATATATATTGTATATTGTGTATATATATATATATATATATATATATATATATATATATATATATATATTGTGACAGTGTTAAGCAAGGGGTTTGTGTAAACCAAAGACTTTACAAATGAGGGCTGAAGGAGTTTCTTTTCCGAGATGTTGATTAGCTGCACCTGAGTAGATTGGAATTAAGACTGCTCCTGGGATTTGGGTTTGGCTGTTTATAGTCTGAAGTTTTCAATCTCTGCATAGCTGCTAATGAACTGAGTGTACAGTTAGTGAATTAACTGAGTGTACAGTTATTCCACAGGAGGTGGATGAGGAGGTGAGATGGTCTGGTACCTCATCTCTTGCATGTTTTTGTGAAAAAATACACAATCAGAGAGGAGTGTGTGTAGAGTTTATTTGAGTTGGAAAAAGAGACTCACACAGAAAAGTGTGTGTAGGTGCCTTAAAGGTGGAAAAAACATAGACATTAGCATGAAGTTGATAATCATTTTGGAGGAGAGTAGAAACCTGGAATTCTGATGAATACACGCCAGTGATTGTGAACAATTTATTGGACTATTTGTTTTGTTTGTTCTCCACTCAGGTTTTGCTGGATGGGAGTTGGATTGTGAGGAATTGGATTCAGTAAAGGTAAAGGTAGTGCTTCGGTTGAAGCTAGGCCTGTCATTTTCTTTAATCTGTTTTGATTTATTATTATTATACTACTATCTAGCCCGTCATAAATGACGGTATCATGTGGCTTCTTCAATTGTCTGTTTTGTCTCTCACAGTTCTCTCTCTCTCTCTCTTACACATAGAACATTACATATATATAGAACATGAGCGGACGTAACTGCGCATGCCTGGCTGTACCGTACATGCACAGTTGCAGGATTGCCCCGTTGCGTCTGATAGCAGATATGAATAGCGCCTTCACATTATTATAGTGATCACTAACTAATATTTTAGTAAAAAGACTTATTGCCTCTTGTAATGAGATCCTCCATCTAGGTTCCAGAAACATTGGCACAAACTCAAAGGAGACTGGTAACTTGTAACAATATATGAATAAACTATAATTCATAATTTTGTATTATGATTTAATACTTCCATAAACCAGGATTAATTTACGCTACTTTAAGTGTGAGTTGTTTTAATGGAATTTGCCAGTTATATTTAGCCACATATGTTCTATATTAAAGGCTGAATATTGGTAATACAATCTTATGTAACTATAAACTATACATCTATTGCATGGATGAAACACAAGATGCTAAATATTAATTATACCATATTTAAAAACTTCTGCTTTACCATTTTTATACAGAATTTCAGTCTTCTCATTTACCAGCCACTTCATACAGGACATTAAGAAAATAAACCCCCTCATTTAAACTATCACCCAGTATTTTGAAAATATACTAGCATATTATTTTATGCTTAACTAATTAATAATAACTTTCAGTTCACTGCGAATGTTGCTAATTAATATAATAATACTTATATATATGATATTTATGATATAAGTGAGTTTAAACAATAATGTAATAAATTATCTACAACCACAGACACATTGCATTTTAGTGGCATGAGTCTGATCTTCTCCTGGATATTTGGAAGAATTGTTTCAACATCCACCGTTTTACTCCAACGTTAGTGACATTTTTTTTTACCAATGTTCCATAACTTATTATATATATCACGTTGCAATTTCATGTATCATTCGTTTTTTATAAATTCAAGTTTGGTGTCTGTCCTCCTTAGGCACTACAGCTGCTATTCTTTCTTCCTGATATTATGAAAAATCTTGTAACTTATTGGTATATGCATTATTGCTTTTGTTCATGACAGACCCTCCGTAACCCTATGGACCGCAGGACACCGGACATATCTGTCAGTCACTGCCTCACAGAGCACCCTGAAGCTCACACTCATTGCTTCAATGACCTAATTTATCCATCATTTATCCATGATCAGATCTTCCAGTGAACAGTTTGACTTAACTTCCTGTAGTATTATTTGTTTGCTACCTCTTGCAGTCCAAAGGACTCTAAGCTGTTACTACTGTGAATACCATAGTTCTAACTATGCGTACCTTTGTCGATGGCTTACTATCTTTACTTTTTAATAGCTTGTCCAGCCTTTCCATAATGTTACTCCCAAAAGCAAACTTCTTTTAATTTCATGGCTGACATCACCTGCAGAAATCTTGGAGCACAGGAAAATAAAATATGTTACTGCCTCCACTTCTTCCCTGTTTATTTTTCAGGAACGGAGATTGCTGTTTGCCATGACCTTTGTCTTTTTAACGTTGAGCAGCAGGCCAGCTTTCCACTCTCTTTTTTTCACCCACATGAATAGGTCCTTTAGTTTCTCTTCACTTTCATTAGCTAGAGTATCATTGAAGTACCTGAAATTGTTGCTATTTCTCCCAGCAATATAAATTTCAGTTTTTGCCTTACGCAAACATATTACATGTATAAGTTCATTAAATTGGTGATAATATACAAAATTGTCACAATCTTTTCTCGAGCTTTAACCAATCGGTTGTTCCATATTTGGTTCTGACCATGGCTTCCTGGTCCACACACAGATTCCACAGGAGATGGATGAGGTGGATGAGATGGTCTGGTACCTCATCTCTTGCATGTTTTTGTGATCCACACAGTCAAAGACTTTAGAGTAGTCTATGAACCCGAAGTATATGTTTTCTGGGACTCTGTTGTATACAAACAAGCTCTGCAGTGGCAGCTTGATGCATTTTGTAAAAAAAACTTATATATTTTTTTTTTACTTTCTAAAATCATTTGGTTTTTTTAAAAGTTTTCAACGGGTCATACTACAGTTATGACATTTCAGTGGCCCTTTAACAGAACAAACTAACTACAATCTCACTTTCACTTCACTTCTAAATAACTTACCTTGAGCTATAGGATAGATTTACAAAGGTCACATTTTTTTCTTTATTTCATTAACAACTGTTAAAAGAGATGTTAGGAGTATGCAAGGTTAATGCAAGTTGTACATTTTCACTGGGAGGGAAGATCTAGACCAGAGGTTCTCCAACTGTTGGCTAAGGACTGTCAGTGTCCATGCGCTTCACTTGGGTGTTTTATGGAACATCTGGGATTATGTGTGTGTTTGTGCCACATATCCCGTTTTACAGTATCCTATTGTATTTTACTTTTTTTCTTTCTTTATTTGTTATAAAGTGGTAAGCTCCAACAACTGTTGAAGGAGATGTTGTGAGTATGTAAGGTGAATGCAAGTTGTAAATTTTCTCTGGGAGGTAAGACCTAGACCAGAGATTCTCAAACTGTGCGCTTAGGACCATCAGTGGTCCTCGAGCTTCACTTGGGTGTTTTGTGGAATATCTGAAAATTGTAACAATTAGCACAAGAAGAGTCTAAATAAACTATATACATAGAACATGAACAGATTTTGAATAATGATCCTTTTAAAAAGTTGGCACCAATATCCTAACTTGAGGTTCTTATACCATCTCCACTCAAACAACCTTGCAATATAATAATACTCAATATTACAACATAATAATTCTTAGTGAATAAAGACAGAGATGAATTCCATAAAGTCAAATACCTGTACCTGAACTTGGAGTTATGTGAATGTTAGCCACATTCCTTTAAAATAATCCAATATGTGAAGCATACAACAGATAACTCCTTAAAAATGTCAATACTTTGCAACATCTAGTGAAGGTCTCCAAGGACATCACAATAGACATACTTAATGACACTGTTCAGCATTACTGACGGCATATTAGTGCTGAAGTAGCAGCAATTAGTTTGCTGTGATGCAATTTATAGGATCAATATGAGAGCTGTGCATAGAGTACATTATATTGCAGGTCTATGGTGTACGTAATACAAGGTTTAAAACATCCCCTGACACCTATCTTCAGAAAACCATATGTCACATTCCTTAACCCAATCACTGGCAGAGCGTCAAGCACTGGTTTGCTGACCTGTCTGCCAGTGAAAGGGTTAATTTATTGAGTCTGTGTACTCTGGGATCTAAGTACTAAACATAACAAAAGGATCAATTAGGAGTCTAAGAAGACACATTTGGCTATATATAGGTTTTATGATGCCTAGAACTACTTGAATATATATTTGCTCCCTCCCTGACAACTTTAGCTACTTTTTCCTACTTCTCTTCTTATTTTCCCTTTATGTTCCATATTCTTTTTTCACACATTTTCTCTGTTGTTTTTTATCTTAAGTGCTTCTCATTTACATGCTCTCTTGTATCTCTTTCATGTTCGGGGTAAAAAGCCTGTAACTACTGATAACGTAAGACCTCCTTAAAAAAATATCTCTATCCAATCAATATCATTTGGTTCATGGGGATATTATAACTATTAGTAATATATTAGCCTTTATTTATAAATGTTACTATTTTACAAAGCACTATGTGCAAAGGGAGAATACATTACATGCATATACAATAAAAGGATGACTGTACAATGAAAATAAATATATGCAATTTTAAGTCTGTGTAAGAAAATAAATAAAACATAGTTTGATTTCTCTGCAGGACCCTGTAAGTATCCATGGTGGAAGTGTGTGTGTGTGTTTGAGAGGAGAATTTCCACTTCTTGAGAGCAGTTCATGCATCCATTGATGTAATTCATTTCCTGAAGTCATAAAACTTATGTCTGGGCCTGTTAGGGGAAGGGGTGTGGTGTCAATTTTAAACTTATACAATTATCTACTGACCTCTCCCTGTCCCCCTCCACTATTAGATACTGAAAAAAACACCCTGATCCAGCTCACAGGAAGTGATGTAACAAACAGAAAATATACTCTTAAACAGAATATTCAAAAATGATTTTCTTTGAAAATGTTGTTTTGTTCATTCCTGACTTATAACATTGCTAATGTAATTATTTTATCACATACATCACAAAAAGTGCCTCTTTTCTTGAACTACAGCAGTCCTTTAACTTGTAGTTGTGTAAACACTTTAGCGGATAGACTTATTTTAACATTTTTAGTTTTAAAGACCTTTTAAAACTCTTAAAGCTATTGTACAAAATAATAAATGGAGTATGTCATGGATGAGACAAAAAATATTTTTAAAAATAGCTATACATGTTGCTAGTCACTTCCTTCTAAACTAAATAATTCCTTCCATATACACATTTTTTCTTAGTGGCATATTATGCTGATTTGCAGTACACTGTGGGCCCTTTAAATTTCTATGATTTTAGAAATCGTAGGCCCGTAAAGGAAACCGCAGGTCACTGCTATTAAATGGTTTCTTACAGCTACCCGCAAACGATCTGCAGGTTACAGGCGGAAAAACCCTACGGGATGTGAAAATCTGAACTCCATCCCAGCTAACCTTTGATCTGTCAAGTCCATAACTGTTACTATCGCAAATCGCTATTAAATTGCTATGAATCCCCAAGGACGCACTGGCATTCAAACCCGTAAACTGCAAATGGAGCCAAAAATATTACGGCCTCCAAATAGGACCTGCAAAGGGTTTACACACAAGTTCTTAACACTGTAAAAGACAATAAAAACACACCACTGGACTTTAAAATATGGGGAAAGCAATGAAAGACAATACAATTCATTGCAAAACAATCCACAAATACGAAATTGGCATTTTTTTGAATTTTTTGTTTCATATGTTGGAATGGTCGTGCATATGCCAATATGAAAAGCCATGCTGCAATATGCATAAAGCAATTAAAGACACACTACCTGATTAAATTGCAACACAAAAACATGAAACTGCCTGCCATATTAACCCTCTCTCACTCACAGAGGCACCAATGTGGACCCAGAAATATAAATATAATTGCATATACATCTCGCTCATCACATCTACTTTGGGAAAATAAATAGTGGCCAAATTACACCGCCACATCACATATATCAAATACCAGGGGAACATTTTATTATTTGTTATCCAGTCCGAGTGGGTTGACAGTTCCTCTCCAGTGGACTGCTAAATATTTGTCTGACCTCTCTGCTATTACCTGCCCACCTAGAGTGACCCTACATGGTGTAGTTCACAGCTTCATTGAAGTACACAAGCCCCTTCACCACTACAAGGCAGCGATCCAGAAGGGGAACAGGGGAACATACACCACACTAATCTACTCTAACACATCAGGAAAGGCCGCAAACACACATGGAGGCTGTGCAGAGGCATGGGAGAAACAGCCAACTCATGCCCATCTTGGAAAGTCCCACGCCATTGCTGGTGGCAATGTGCCAAGATGTATACCATTATCATTTGGTGACATCCCATTAAATGTTTTGCTATCAATTCACATTATCACCTGTCATATTCTTATCAGGGGAATGTTATACTCCACACTATCACAAAATGGACTTTGCATGGATATTAACCCCTTATTATTATTATTTTATATTTTTTATTTATATATAAATATATATATACAGTATATATATATATATATAAAGTATTATATGATATCTTATCATTTTGCAATTATTAATATTATTATTATTATATCATTAATCTATTGCATAGTAACCATGGCTCATTAGTTTACTGATATAGCAATGTGACACAAATGTGATGTATGCGGATGCCCCCAAAACCACAACTATTGAAACACACTGACGCAGTGAGAACGGTATAAACAAAAATGTATTTCATAGACAGAGCACACTCAGAAATGTACAAGACTGTGAATTAATATCATTAGTGTGGTGTGGGAGGATCCTGGAAGAGCAAGAGGCCGTTTTTGAAAAAAGGGGATACCTAAAGGGTTAAATGTTAGACAGCATAATAAGGATAATGCATAGCATCTACTAGGGTCACATGTGGTCAGGACACCACAGTAACCATAATTGGATTAGAAATCGGAACATCATATAACATTTCATTTCATAGAAATAAACATTAATGCGCATAAAGCTTCCATATGATCTCCATCTGCTATATTAAACAGATGCAATAAATCACAAAGCTCTACATACATCAAGAGATACCCTCCTTATCCCTAAGAAAAAGAACATGTTGGACAATTTTTAAAAGCCTAGATTCATGACATCCTTCAATCAACAGTGGAAAGAGATTTCCAATATTTTATATTAACACACCAATATTCTAAGGAAAGATAAACAGTTGAACACCATAATAGGTAAAAAAAATTGATATAGGGTGGAAAAGGTCTAAGACACTCAAAGACCATTTGACGAATAGTCATTATCATAAGAACACGAGAACAAGAGGCTCATTGCATAATGGAACATACAGTTGTGGTCACTGTAACTTTTGTCAATACATGGTCAGAGGACAAGAAATAAAAGATAGATTGGGACATGTAATGCAAATTAATGACTTTTTCAATTTCTCTAGTTCCAATTTAGTATATTGTTTACAATGTTCCTGTGATTTAAAATACATTGGGATAACTACCAGAGAAGTAAGAAGATGACTCTGTGAACATTTGAGCAATATCAGAAATGGAAAAAAGGGATTTAATCCGGAGAAAAACTTTAACATCAGAAGCAAAGCACTTTCTTGTCCATCATAACTCAAACCCCATAATCAAGTGTTCAATATTACAAAGAATAAGGAATAAGAAAGGAGGATGTAGAACGTGATTTATTAAAAGCAGTAACACGTTGGATTATTATGCTTAACACCATCACTCCCTATGGCCTAAATGAAAATGCAAACTTCATGGTATATACTTAAAAATTAAACTTTCAAGCATCTATAATCTGTATAGTGGAATAAATTAAATTACACTTTATCTAAAAATGAACAATTGACTTAAGAGCTTATTATCATCCATTAAAAGAAAAATATATTAATTAGCTTGGATATCCCTGTAAGAATATCCAAAAGATAAAATTCACTTTAAGGCGTCAATAATGATATGTTTTAAACTTATTCTATTTAATTGAATTATCTATAAATGTTTATATATTCAAGTCTCCTCTGTATCATTAAAGAAAAATCTTGCAGCACGTTGACATAGAGATATGAATGAAGAATATAATCTACAAAGTTTTTATTTTCCTTGTGATCTCTTCTCTCAAAAAAAAGACACTATTTCTTTGTCTAAATTATACAAGTCGTGGCAGCCTTTGAAGAAGTTACCATATTGGTAACGAAACCGGTCGGCAAGAGCCATATCACTCCTGTGAACAACCAGTCAACAGTATGTGGACCTAGAGCGTCTTTGGCATTTGTAGAAAGTAAGTAAGAGCCTTTATGGCTCTCTCTCTTTCTTGTATAAATTGATTTAATTAAATTGATTTAATTATTTTGGAGACATTTATTTACTTTCCCTTAGTCTCCTCTATTGTAAAGCCCATATGTCTTGGCAACTTCACTAGGGCAATACCCCCATGACACAATTTTGTTTGCACAATTTTTTTGTGTAAATCAAGGGTAAATTAAAGCCCAAAAGTGACCAAGTGGCCTATATGCTAAGGATTACATTTTTATACTTACACATTTGCAACTATAAGCCCTCAGCTTATTGGCTTGAGTCCACATACTGAATAGCCCTTGTGGCACTGGTTGACGCTTTTTTAATATAAAAGTTTTTTTAACCTAACCAATAGTTATTTTTCATTTTTGTTTATCCAATGATTTACAAATTTTTTGTTCATATGAGGATAACTTCCAATTATTTATTTTTCTGGCTATTCCTTATTATCCAATGAACCTATTACCACTGGGTCACCAATAGTGCATAAGGATCTCA
Organism: Discoglossus pictus; assembly: GCA_027410445.1. NCBI lineage: Eukaryota > Metazoa > Chordata > Amphibia > Anura > Alytidae > Discoglossus > Discoglossus pictus. Next base: position 501,498,982 of record CM050163.1, on the reverse strand, counting down.
TCTCTTATACCATATATGCACAATATCTCAACCCTAATTAGCACAATTTCTTCTATTTTGTCATTGCTAAACACTGGTATATGTCACGACCACATTAATGCACAGCTACAGTTAGTCATTTTGCACTACTACTATTCCTTAGACACCCATTGTGGTTATTTTCCACAATAATATCTATCAAAGATTTAGATTCCTATACCTTACATCATTACAACACATAATTTGGTCAGTTTACCTCCAGCTTCACGCTCACTTAATTCACATATCACATTACCAGAGATAGTCCAGTTAGTTGGGAGGCCAACTCTTATATAGATTCTTAACTATTAGGGTTCATGGGTCCTTAACTTTTATTTTTAACTTCTTTTTAAATCACTCTAGAGCAAGCCGGGTAGGCAGCTCACATTAAAAATATCACATGAACGTTTTTATTTAATAATTACATAATTATACTCATCAGGTGTCAAGCACCAACTCCCCTAAAATTTCTATAAATTATACAATTCACCTAATTATATATCCATAGGTATAAAATATGAAGAATAATATCTACAATAATGTGTCTAAAGTTAATATGTCATGATGGAAACAAAAGCCTATATTAAATGTTAAGTATCTTTATTATGCATATGTAATCTTTCTGTCAAAATTGGCACAATTTATCTAAACATATATTAATGTATAAAACAATAGAATGACATGTCTCAGTTAAATATTCCAAGCTAGAAATAAAAGTCCTATATTAAGATATATAGTATCTTGATTTTGCATATACAAAAGCTATACAAACATCACTCTATATATTGAATTTAAATATCTAATCTATAAATATTGTTACACTAAATGCATACATTGTTATATTTATCTATCTGTGCCGATTTCAATTCTCCTAATCGTACCTGCTTCTGGAGTCTGTGAACTCTGAAAGGAATAAACAAGAGGTTAAAAAGCCTATTGGAGTCCCATCTACTATAAATACTTACCTCCGTCATGATTCAGTCAGGCCTTGATAAAGCAAGCAGCGAAACGTGCGCGTCGGCCGTGTTTAGCAGCAGCACTTCCCTGATGTGACATCACCCGCCGACTTGGAGCTGTGTGAGATGGTTGGGCCCGGCCAGTCTCAATCCACATCCATTGGGACTAGAAACTGCATTTCTAAAAATAAGGACTTTAAATTGCAATAACATAAGTTATTTCTTTAATTATTATGATTCTGCATACATATATCATTATGTGATTTTTTGTATTTTAAGTTAACAATCAATCCCTATTAAGCAACTTAATATAGATATATGTATATACATATGTTCTCCTACCAAAATAGTAGGTAATTTCATATGCTTATTATTAATACTGAGGGGTTTTTATATAGTTAAATAGAGTAGATTAGATCCCAAAATTCCTAGCCAATGGGGTGATTGGTGGCCCCAGGCTATCACATTATATAGTCTTTTTCACTAGATTAGAATATTAGCTGCACTCAGACCACGGAACAGGGATAGGTACCCAGTTCCACCAAAAAAGATAGTTTAGGGACCACCCCCTCCAACCACTTAAAATCATTCATGTTTTATGTTTTACACATTTCTTCACAAACAAAATATTTAGTATAGCACTAGCACTTTAAATAAATTAGCACTTAAAGCACTTAATCCTTTAAAAACACTCTATACAAAAATGTTTCAATTTTTATAGTGGCTTAAATATATACGTTATATAGAGCTATCAATACAAATCAATAGATTCTCATAAATAACTTTGTCTAGATGCAGGTTAAAAAAACAAAGAAGATTTATTAACATAAGTGATATATATCAACTAGTTACTATTATATTATGTGTATTTCTGTCTCCAGGAAATTGCTCATCTATGTTCTTTTTTAAATATGTTTTAAAAGTTGATAACAAAGTATTTGTTTTAAAACGTACAAATAAATGTATACGTTTTACACTTCTTTTTTCAAATTATTCATGAGGATTTTTTTGCTGGATGTAAAGGGTGTCTTTTCTTTTTTCTAAAAACAAAAATCTATTCCACACACAGTTTGTTTTCATACATTAATGATGATTCCAAAATAGATGATCGGAATCTGGAAAACATAACAAGGAGGTGTAAGAACAATCAGAAGCTGTTATTATAGTACATTGTTTTTGCTCTGGACACTACAATAAACCAATTAACATGAACGTCATCTACGAGAAGTGATAACCATACTGATTCTGTTCTGTACAATCAGCGCTCCAGAACATGTTGAGGATGTGTAATACGACAACTTTTAGCAAAGATACTATCACTTTCTACATGTAATAGTTGTGCTATGCTGATATCACATCTCACTGGTATATGGTGGTACCAAGGCCAGACAGATTATACTGTTCACATTACTCCTAAGGCCATACAAATTGATCCTGACAAAGAGAACTAGCCATTTTGTTTTTGGATGACATGAAATACATGAATCCGCTTTCATAATGTTAACAGGATGACATGCAACAAAAATGCATGTATAACTAACTACTGGTTTGGATTAGCTGATCCTAATGGTACTGTGCAACTCTACAGCCGGGACTCTATTCATTGTAATTGAAACTCACACCAATCATGTTCATTAGTGAAGAGATTTGTAGCCATGTATTGCATTACAGATCTAACTTCAGTGGGGAATGACACTGATCAAATTCCTGTTAGGAACTGGGTTGAGTGTTTACTCACATGATGTATTGCACTGCTCGAAGATGAAGAACATGCCTTCATGGTCGTGAGATTTGGCTATTGACACCTACATAGATAAGAACAAAAACACCTCATCTCAATGTCAATCCACATTGAACATCAATTGGTGAATTGTTAAATAATCAGACATGTACAAACTCTGTAGCCAGCCAATAGTATGTCAATATCTATACCAATCAGTATTCAGTAAGGAGTAAGTCAGGGGTGTTGTTGTTGACGGTATTGGGGCCGATGTTGACTGCATTGGGGCCAGAGGTGACGGCAGAAGGGTCTGAGGTGACGGCATTGGGGCCTGAGGTGACAGCAGACATGACAGAGTCTGGAGGTGTTAGCAGGAGGGCCTGAGGTGTCGGAGGAAGGGCTTGTGGTGTCGGCAGAAGGGCCTGAGGTGCCAGCAGAAGAGACGGTGTGTTAGGCCATGTTGGGGGACCCCATTGTGTTGGAGGGCTTGTTGAACCCCATTGTGTGGGAGTAGTTGTGCCCTGCTATGGCTGCAAGGGTGTTGTAGCAGGTGGCAGTGGTGGCTGTGATGATGGCTGGGGCCAGGATAACATCATCAGGTTTGGTGTGGTTGTTTGTTGACTCCATGACATGCCCGGTGGAGTGCCGGAACAGCTGTGCACAGCTACATAATGTATTTGAGGGCCCGGGCAGTGAATCCCCTCCTGTGATAGAGTGATCATCTGGATTGTGAAGGGCTAGGTTCTGCGGAAGGTCCCGTGCCCTTTTGAATGTTCTGCCCTTCTTCGTTAAAACACTTTAAGGGGTGGAGTTTGATTCACCTTCAGTGGAGCCTCCTCCTTTGCCTCTGTGTTCGGTGTTGTCCTCATGGGTACTGAAATGAAGGAACAAACGTATTTGAGTATTTCTCTACACAATTGACAGCTATGTGTTTCCATATCCTTGACATCATGGTCACCTGTAATTGAATGTGGTGCTTGTGTTACACAGATGGCCTGCACAATGAGCATTGTGAATCATGGCTCATATAGATATATGTACTGCTGGTGTGCCATCCGCATGTGAATCAGACACGTGCTCTGCTGGATCTGCTGTGCAGTGTGTGAGACTGACCAGTCTGTGACATCTTCCCCGCAATGGTTGTTAACATGCAGCTAAGACATGGTCCAGGTTAGGACAGTATATGACACTCACATGCAGTCCTACAGAGTCTGTATCCACAAATGCCGCAGTGCGCACATCCATACATGTACTCTCCTTTGAATGTCAAATCAATCTTGATCTAATTGAGAATTGTACTCAGAATCAGTTTTAACTGCAGGTATTGGACAGACATTTCATTGATAACAATTATGATAATGATATGTTTGCTACCAGGAGTTACATGGTTATTGATGCCCCATATATCTTTAGTCATAACCATACAGTACTATTGTATGTCAGTTGTCTGTGTGTGGCAGTGGTGTAGAAGCCAGAATAATTCTAGGGCTATACAGCTCATTGAATACACCAGCCATTAAAAAGCTTAATTATGCATACATACAAACATATTAAAATCTGCAGGGGTATTTGTCCACCCCCCCCCCCCCCCCAGTTCATACATCCATGTGTGGGGGTTCATGTGTGTACATATAAGGTGTGATGGTGTATATGATACTCACATTGCATGGTTCTCGGCACACCAGTGTCTACCTGTCCTGGAAAGCCCACTACTGCCGCTTGCTGTTAATCCATTCTTCAGGATCTACTCCCATCCGCAGTATGTGATGGTGGCTAGGGGCCACCACCGTTTGCACAGGCTGCTCTTGTCTCCTCTGCCGTCTTCTTCTTCACCTTCTTCTTCACCTTCAGCCGGCTGTTGTCATGTCTGTGTTTGACAGACTTGACATCCTTGTTTGCAACACTCTAATGCAGCAACAGCTGTCGCTATCTCACTCCAGGCCTTTGTCTTCTGGCTAGGCCTCACATCCCTCCCACTATGTATGATGCTATAGCGGGCATTTCCCTAAAGAAGATGTCCATCTCATCTGTGCTATATATTTAGGGACCCTGTACTTTGGCACAACCTCTTGCCTTCCAACTGTGCCTGGGTTTCCTGGCCTATGTTCTATCCTTGAGTGGGGTCCCTCAACCCATGACCTCCCCCTAGGATAAGGCCCTTGACTCACTACCCTACTCCTTGGGTGCTTACATCTGTGGGCACATCACTTCCTGCCTCCTGCTCTCCTACACCTGTACCTCTTCTCCCTGACCGGATTCTCCCTTTCTCCATACCTCTACTTCTCATCCCTCTCCACACTCTCCTAACTCTCCTTCTCTGGTGTTGCCCTATCTCTCCTCATCTCTCTCCTCATTTTCCTCCTCCCATCCTCTACCCTCCTGGAATTTATAAAATAAAAATAAGGATAAATCTATATAATATATATGTGTGTGAGGTAAAACAAGAATATGTGTAGTATGTGTATTATAGTAATTGTTTGGGAGGGTAAGGTGGGGGTATGGGGTGTGTGAATTATGTGATATCAGTAATTATGTGTGTTGTAAATTAAGGATTAATATATCTTAGTGGTCAAAATAGCAAAACAGCTACTTCTCTCTCTCTCTCTCTCTCTCTCTCTCTCCAAAGCCCAGAAACCCACCAACGCCTAGACCTGTATGTTCACTTGCTCAGCTAGAGCACTGTCCATGATTTACGGTTTTCGCTCCCTTTAAAATCCCTTTCTGCAGCGTTAATTGCTGTTCCCAACTTTCTATTGGCTCTGAGGCCTGCGTTGCACTCCGTGATTACAGGTTTGGATTGGAAATGCGTCCCATCTATTCCAGTACCCTAAAATTTTGCGGCCGCAGGAAGGGTTTACAGGCTTGCAGCTCCGGCCGTTGGTTGCGGCCTTGTTCAATTTAATTGCTCTGTTACTCCACCAAAATTCAATGCCCGCAGACATATTGGAATTAAATAGGGGCCTATGTTAATTACTGCAAGTAGATCTGCAAGAATCCTGAAAGAGGATCTAATCAATCAATACTACAGGAAATCAAAGCCAAACTGTTCACTGGAAGGTATGATCATGAAGCTAAAGCTGAAATATCTTGGCCATATCATGAGAAGACAGGATTCCCTAGTGAAGAATCTGATGAAAGGAAAAATTGAAGAAACACGAAAAAGGGCAAAGAGGCGGACGTGGAGAGATGAGGTAATTGAAACAATAAGCATGAGCTTGATACATCTCAGAGGGCAGTAGCTGACAGATGTGCCTGGCATGCTGTGGTCCATAAAGTCATGGAGAGTCGGACAAGACTTAACACCTAAACAACAACAATTTTAATTACTATCATACTTAGTTTTAAGAAAAAATGGATTTTCCAAATCCCATGAGTTTTTCACTCTAATGACGGTATGTCATAATTCTTATAAGGTAATGTTGGGAATAAAGTAAATATATAAACAATATTTCATTTATTAGGTACTTATACCTCACAACGACGATTAAAATGTTCAAAACAAGGAAAGGAAAGATATATAAAAAACAAGCCTTCCATGAGGCCTAAAAGAGGGCCCAATTTTTTATAGGATAAATAATATCTCAATTGTCTAGTATCTACTTTAATAAGTATATGGTGGTAGCTTGATACAGTTATAATAAAGCACTCCAAATGACCGTAGCAATCACAGAAAAATCACTTATTATTCTGTGTAAATCCCATCACTTCCATTAGTATTCAATAGTCAATATATGATGTTCAACAGTCCATATATGATAGTTCTTTTGAGGTCTCTATCAGGGCCATATTAAAAAGGTTTTCAGTACATTCGATTTTTTATTGGCCTCTATCAGGACCATACAAACGGATTTTTTGCACATTTAGTTTGATAAGTTTTTCACATAAAGATTCCTAAGTGCAGTGCTAAATTAAATACATATAGGACAAAACACTCTCATTTGGAGCAAAGTTCATGGGTTGGTGTGGGACAGAACTGTCTCTTAAATCAAGAAATGCTAAGGACAACTTATTCTGAAAGAGCGCAAATTGTACAAAGCAACGCTACCAGAGTCTAACCGCGTGCCACTGTGGACCACATGGACGCTTCCGCCTGACGCGTTTCGACGTCACACGGAACGTCTTTCTCAAAGGGCAAACAAGGGAGTGGCGTTGGGGTGAGGTTTATATACACCGCGGTTGCTATTGCAACCATAAGCAATACTACAGCGTGTTGAATGCAAGAAAAAGAGCAGTAAAGAGTATATATATAAAGGATAAGTATTGGATATATAAGTCAGAATAAAAAACGCCATTTAAAGAACTCTAATAATGGCAGAAAAAAGTGTGACAATGGGGCAACATATAACAGCCCCAAAGTAACAGTAAGATAAAGAGAGGGACATAGAGCCAGTTATAAAGAACCCAAATAAACTGGGTAATTATAAGTGTGTAAATTATAGTAGAAATAATATGATTACAAGGTATTTTATAATGGATACCTATACACTGGATAAAAATCCTATATGATATAGTCTAAAACTATAATAAATATGTGAACGAAGTAGACTACAACAGCAAATAGTGTAAATAATAACATATAAGTGAAAACAGTGCCAGAGGATCTAAAAACCTCCAGAATAATATAGTGAAACCAAGGCCAAAGAAAAAGTGGTCTAGTGTAGTAAACACAATTTATATATATGTGTAAGGCTTTATCTCCATCTATATCCAAATAGAGATGTTAGGTCCTGACTAAATTTGGGGCAAAATTATCCTTTTATTGAATCCAATACCCTGATAAATTTAATTTTCAAAATAGGACTCAAAACTAAGTAAAAGTCTATCAGTTTTTAAATTTAGAAAATAAGGTTAAAGTCCTAAATGAAGGCCGTGAAATTGAAACCTTCATTTAGACCAAAAGGAGAGAGGCCTTTAATTCCACTGGGACTCACATTGAAGGAGTTTGCGGTCTATATCTCCCTGTCTTTGACTCAAAGTGACTTTATCAATGGCAAAAAAGGATAAAACTTTACTTTGATTTTTGTGAAAGTCTTACATGTCGTGCAATAGGGGTGTCAAGCATATGTTTAATGCTTAAAACATGTTCCCCTATCCTGCGTCGTAGTTGGTGGCTAGTTTTTCCAACATAGATCTTATGGCAACTGCATATACCACCCCTGTGGAACAACAGTTGAAAAAGTCACAAATTTCATATTTGACTTTTGTTGTTGGGTGTTTAAACACTTTTGTAAGTATAATGTAACTACAGTACTTGCATCTGCCACATCTAAAACAATCTGATGGGGGTTTGAGCCACATAGTATTTGGTCTTTTTTCTTTAAAGGCACTATGTACCAAAATGTCTTTAAGGTTTTTTTCTCCGGTATGTAACTTAGACGTTAGGTTTAACACCTCAGTGAGGTCTTCATCCCTTTTTAACAAGTACCAATATTTGGCAATTGACTCTTTAACAGTTTGGGAGTCATACCCAAATGTCATTATGCAGCGAATGGGATTTGGACCATTAGAAGTGTTTTCTGAAGAGTTTTTTCCATGGAGTAAAGTAGTTCTATTACACTTCCAAGCATATTTAAATGCTGTTTTGAGGCAGTTTTTTGAAAAACCTCTTTCCTTAAATCTTTTTTTACATTTATCTGCTTCTATTAGGAACTCTTCATCTGTGCTGCAATTCCTTCTAATACGAAGGTATTGGCCTTTGGGTATTCCCCTCTTGAGTGGTTCAAAATGTTGACTTTCCCACCTCAGTAAAGTGTTTGTAGCAGTATCTTTTCTATAGGTGGTGGCCCAGTGGATTGACATTTAGTTTTGCCATTCACTTTCTCTAGACCAAGACAAACTGGTAGTTAATCTTTCCAATTTCCAACTTAAAGATAATCATGTGTCCGTTCTACTAAAGGGATTAACATTTGTACCTACATCTAGGCCAGATCCTTTTTTACATATAAAAGACCTAAACCTATTTGCAAGGAAATTAGCTCTTCACAAATTTTACAAACTTAAACAGGAGAGGGAAGTGTTACATCTAGCACTTGGTAAGGAAGATATGGAAGCATTTCATACTATGTTATCTCTCTTGGAAGAGAACACTCCAAAACAAAGAGAGTAAACTAAGATATGGAAAAATAAGAGTTGTTTTAATCGACTATGCTAATATCTGGTTGTTTTTACAACAACCCACCTTTTCCAAGTGGAAATTTAGAACATTAACTATCAGAATATATCCAAAAGTTACAACCTTACTGTGAGGAATTGACTCTGCTGGGTTTTGAACCCTGGTCCCCAGGCTGCTGATCCTCTTCCCTGCCACTGCGCCAGCCTGCTTTTGTGCAATTCCTGGAGATCTGATAACCTTGACTCTGCTAGCAATAGCATCAGTGACTAAGTCTCTTCAGCTGTGTCTGGTCAGGTGTCTGGTCCTTGGCCTATATAAGGCACTTCCTGTCAATGTACCTTGACAGATTATTGTGGTTCCTGATCCCTTCAATAAAGCTTGTTCCTGTTTCACCTACAAAGTTGCTGAATTGGATTATTGCTGACCTAGGCTGCTGGTCTCCAAAACCTTGTGATACCTATATCATTACACTTACTAAAAGTGAAAATCAGGCACTGTCTGAATTAAGAAAATGTAAAGATATACAGATAAAGTCTGCAGATAAAGGGGGTAATATAGTTGTAATGGACAACAGAGATTGCAATTTAATGTGTATAAAAATCTTAAATGATTCAAATACTTATGAAACTCTTGAAAGTAATCCCACTTCAAGATATATAAAATCACTTTAAAGTATTTTGGACCAAGCTAAAACTGAAGGTCTCTTTGATGACCAAACTTTCCAATATCTTTTTCCAAAGCATCCTAATATTTCCATTATTTATACCTTACCAAAAATTCACAAAAAAGTGACTCTTATCCCTGGAAGACCCATTGTGTCAGGGACTGATAATTTATCGCACAAGTCTAGTGTTTTCTTGGACTATCATTTAAAAGACATGGTTGAAACATTACCATCATTTGTAAAAGATACAAACGATATTTTAAAGGAACTTGAGGACCTCACAAAACCTACAAATTCCTATCTGGCCACTGTAGATGTAGAGGCATTATACAGCAGCATTCCCCATAAGGAAGGTATTGAAGCCACTAAGTTCTTTTTACAAAAAAGTTAAAAAGTGATGAAGACCTCACTGAGGTGTTAACACCTAACGTCTCAGTTACATACCGGAGAGGAAAAAACCTTAAAGACATTTTGGTACATAGTGCCTTTAAAGAAAAAAGACCAAATACTATGTGGCTCAAACCCCCATCAGGTTGTTTTAGATGTGGCAGATGCAAGTACTGTAGTTACATTATATCCACAAAAGTGTTTGAACACCCAACAACAAAAGTAAAATATGAAATTCGTGACTTTTTCAACTGTTGTTCCACAGGGGTGGTATATGTAGCGGTTTGCAGTTGCCATAAGATCTATGTTGGAAAAACTAGCAGCCAACTACGACACAGGATAGGGAACATGTTTTAAGCATTAAACATATGCTTGACACCCTATTGCACGACATGTAAGACTTTACCACAAAAATCAAAGTAAAGTTTTAACCTTTTTTGCCAAAGACAGGGAGATATAGACCGCAAACTCCTTCAATGTGAGGCCCAGTGGATTTACAAATTAAAGGCCCTCTCTCCTTTTGGTCTAAATGAAGGTTTCAATTTCACAGCCTTAAACCTTATTTTCTAAATTTAAAAACTGATAGACTTTTACTTAGTTTTGAGTCCTATTTTGAAAATTTAATTTATCAGGGTATTGGATTCAATAAAAGGATAATTTTACACCAAATTTAGTCAGGACCTAACATCTCTATTTGGATATAGATGGAGATAAAGCCTTACACATAATAATAAATTGTGTTTACTACACTAGACCACTTTTTCTTTGGCCTTGGTTTCACTATATTATTCTGGAGGTTTTTAGATCCTCTGGCACTGTTTTCACTTATATGTTAATTATTTACACTATTTGCTTTTGTAGTCTACTTAGTTCACATATTATTATAGTTTTAGACTATATCATATAGGATTTTTATCCAGTGTATAGTGTATCCATATAAAAATACCTTGTAATCATATTATTTCCACTATAATTTACACACTTAATAATTACCCAGTTTATTTGGGTTCTTTATAACTGCTCTATGTCCCTCTCTTTATCTTACTGTTACTTTAGAGGTGTTAATGTTGCCCCAATGTCACACTTTTTTCTGCCATTATTAGAGTTCTTTAAATGGCATTTTTTATCCTGACATATATCCAATACTTATCCTTTATATATAACTCTTTACTGCTCTTTTTCTTGCATGTAACACACTGTAGTATTGCTTATGGTTGCAATAGCAACCGCGGTGTATATAAACCTCACCCCAACGCCACTCCCTATGTTTGCCCTTTGAGAAAGACGTTCCGTGTGACGTCGAAACGCGTCAGGCGGAAGCGTCCATGTGGTCCACAGTGGCATGCGGTTAGACTCTGGTAGCGTTGCTTTGTACAATTTGCGCTCTTCAGAATAAGTTGTCCTTAGCATTTCTGATTTAAGAGACAGTTCTGTCCACACACCAACCCATGAACTTTGCTCCAAATGAGAGTGTTTTGTCCTATATGTATTTAATTTAGCACTGCACTTAGGAATCTTTATGTGAAAAAACAAACTAAAGTGCAAAAAATCCGTTTGTATGGTCCTGATAGAGGCCAATAAAAAATTGAAATGTACTGAAAACCTTAATATGGCCCTGATAGAGACCTCAAAAGAACTATCAATATGGACTGTTGAACATCATATATTGACTATTGAATACTAATGGAAGTGATGGGATTTACACAGAATAATAAGTGATTTTCTGTGATTTGCTACGTCATTTGGAGTGCTTTATATAACAGTATCAAGCTACCACCATATACTTATTAAATTAGATACTAGACAATTGAGATATTATTATCCTATAAAAAATTGGGCCCTCTTTTAGGCCTCATGGAAGGCTTGTTTTTAATATATCCTTCCTTTCCTTGTTTTTAACATATTAATCGTCGTTGTGAGGTATAAGTACCTAATAAATGAAATATTGTGTATATATTTACTTTATTCCCAACATTACCTTACTATCTACTTATTGATAATTAGTTTCTGTGATCTCGATGGATGATCTACCACTGATCTACCATTAATATCATACAGTTACTAATTGATCCATTGTGCTACACTGAAAAAAATACTGCATATCTTAAGAATGATTTTATTAAGAATAAAATGGTTAGTACAACATATGACAAAATTGCAATGCTCTTTAGAAATGGTGTATAATTACAAACATGACATTATAACATAGTATTTAGTAGAAAAATAGACCATTAACCCAGCACTAAGATTATGAAATGTTACCTCATGTAAGTAAATATTAGTACAGCTACCTCAATTTCAGTAAAAAAGAAGCCCATTGGGAAACAATTCCGCATGGATTTGGCAATTTTTGGTAACGGTTTCTTTAATTTGGTGTGCTTGCACAGATGTCAATCATTCTTTTGAATCAGAAATATAAAAATTTGTCATGGGCCAAATAAATGTAATTGTTCAATACAAGTGAAATTACACTATTAATTGCATGCAATCTACATGAGGGCAGTAGAATTAAAAAATAATAATACAATATGGTGAATCTTAAAAAAAGTTATTGTTACAAAAGCTTTGCAAAAGTTAAATAATATATATTTTGTTAAATACGATGATGTCAGGTTCTATCTCTTACAGAATATGAATAGGGAACAACTAAATATCTCGTAGGAGAAGTTCACTAAATAAAGGCATGACAATAGGAAGACATGGATGAGTGAGCCACAAGAAGGGTCAGGAATGTGACAGATGTTGCCTGTGTCATGGAGATGAGTTCCCTTCTAATAGGACCTCACTTGTGTCAAATGAGATAATTGAGGAGCAAATGAAACCAGAAAGGGTGCGCTCATCTCTCCTTTCACAATGTTTCTCCTTATTTCTTAATTAGAATATATAAATATGAATGATCTCTTGTCTGAAGCTCACTATCTGTAAAAGCCGCTTATTGAGTAGTAAAAGAGAGATCTCTGAAAGGCGTCCTTTCATCATAATGATTTCTTAATGTCGCCATTAATGAATGTTTGTTTATAACTCTTCACTTAAATGAGCTTGTAGTGTAGAAATATTTAGTAAACAAGTAGCACTGCTGACAAGTAGGGATGTGCATAAGATGAAACAATCCAAGGCCTGTTATCCGCTTCCAAACACCATTTAGCAGAAGTGCAATCTTTTAGCGGAAGTATGTTTAAGTCAAAATGGCCTAGACACGAACAGCCTTATTAAATTGCGATTCAGCAAATTGAAAAGGGCTCTTTTAAGCACATAGCATATTTTTTTTACAGAAGTTTTAGTTAGTGAAGACCTTGCTTTTGGATAGAAGTTCACTAACTAAAAACTTCTGTAAAAAAAATATGCTGTATGCTTAAATAGAGCCTTTTTAAATTTGATGAATAGCAATTTAATAAGGCTGATAAGGTAGTTATAAACTTCTGTACAAATTTAGTTTTCAAAATGAAGTTCTACCCCCCTACTCATCCTCAACCCCCTCCTCAACCTCCCTCCTCATCCTCAACCTCCCTCCCCATCCTCAACCTCCCTCCTCATCCTCAACTTCCCTCCTCAACCCCCTCCTCATCCTCAACCTCCCTCCTCAACCTCAACCCCCCAACCTCAACCCCCTCCTCAACCTCAACCCCCCAACCTCAACCCCCCATCCTCAACCCCCTCCTCAACCTCCCTCCTCATCCTCAACCTCCCCATCCTTAACCCCCTCCTCAACCTCCCTCCTCAACCCACCATCCTCATCCTTAACCCCCTCCTCAACCCCCCTCCTTAACCTCAACCTCCCTCCTCAACCTCAACCCCCATCCTCATCCTTAACCCCCATCCTCAACCTCCCTTCTCAACCCCCCTCCTCATTCTAAACCCCCCTCCTCACTTTACCCCCTAAATACCTCCCTCTCTCCCTTTCCCCTTACTTACCTTAATCTGCAGCATCTCCTCCGGCCTCCGCTCCTACCATTTTTGTCTTTTATCACTCTCACTTTGGAATGAAAGGTTCCCCTGAGATCCCTAATTTTCTTGAATTTTCCATTCTGTCATCTTCTTCTCTCTCTTCACGTTGCTTATTATAGAATTTCTCCTTGTCTATTCTTGCAATCATCTGGACTTCTGCATTCAGTTGGACAAATCTTTTTCTACCTCCACTACCTTTCACTTTCTTTCTTTCCAAGGCTACTTTCAAAGCCTCATCAGATCAATAATTTAGCTTTTTTTCAGTTTTCTTTCTTTTGTTTGCTGTATTCTGGAATAATGTTGCAAACTTCTTCCAAAGTTCTTCAGGCATTCTATCCAATATGTCCAGCCCCTTAAATATATTCTTTACCCCCACTGCATATTCATTGGGGATATTATTTATTTTGTATCTGTTCTAGGTATTAGGCTTGCTCACTATATAGAGCTTCTCCATCTTTGACTACAAGGTATATAGTCAATCTGATTTCTATATTGTTCATGTCGCGATGTCCATGTGTAGAGTCGTCTCGGAGGCTATTAGAAGAGGGTGTTTGCTACGACCAGCAAAGCACTTTGACAGAATTCTACTGATTCATATTGTACTCCAAGGTCAAACTTGCCCATAAATATTTTGGTTGCCTACTTTACCATTCCAATTTCCTTTGATAAGAGTAACATCTTTTCCTGGTCTTATATCTATGATGTTTTGAATATCTTTGTAAGAATTGGACAACTTTAGTCTCTTCAGCATCCGAAGAGATGTTCCCCTCTTTGATGCCTACCTTGTTGTACTTAGATTTGTGACACAACTTTAAAGTGACATAGCAAAGATTACAGTTATTGTAGAAATGATAAGTACACAAATAAATAAAATCGCAATTGTTTATTATAAAAAATTTGGAGGTAGAAAATTGAGCTTGACAATAGAGAGAGATTATGAGTTTGTGTTTAGTGTTTTAAGGTCCCCTGGTTCAAGTTGTGATGATGTAGATGGATTTTGGACCATTAGAATTTTAAAGCCTATTGGAATAACAATGGGTTTGTATCACAATAATTTTTGGGTTATTGGGATCACTATGTCTGTATTCTAAAAATGGTTCCATGGCTGAATTAACAGTGTTTTAGCATATATAAACAGGTAGAAAAATCAATTTGAAAGTAATATAAAAATACGTAAGTATATGTTTATTAAAAAATTCAAGCATTGATAGGATGTTACCATAAAAAGTACTGCATTTGGTTCTGGCACCCTGGATCTGACTTCTCCTAAGTGAAGACGGCTCATAGGTGTGAGACTAATAAGCTATGGTAAACCTCTCCACTGTAATGGTGCAAGTGAGCTAAAATGTGAGAGACTGGACCCTGGATTTTATACCATAGGGCATGCAAATTATCATTCTCCATTCTCAGGGTCCCTGAGCTCACTGATCAGGTGTTTGTATGAGGCTCCCTTCAACAAGGGTGTTTCTGCACCCATTGTATCAATGGATAACTTGTTAGAAAACTGGCTTTTTAAATAACTTATTATAATTCAAAGGTATATTTTTTTTGTGTATTATTGTAGCAATGGATTGGCAGAGATTGAGGGTATATGCAAAATCTGTCTGGGAGGACTGTACACCATATAATTTACTTATTCTGTTCCGTCTCAGATCCATCTTGTTTGTACAAACATACTTCAACATTTTTTTCAAATACTTTTTAGAATATTGTGTTGGAATTCTTATACTATTTGCTACATATTTTACATTACTAATGGTTACTGGGCAGGTTTGTTGTTTTGGGTTATTAATTAGCTGAATCATTAACTCTATTTTAGTCGAGAGTACTTGTGTTGCAAGTCTCTTTTCCAGTGATAGGGCTAGAATACTGAGACTCATTTTAATATGTAGCTTAATTTCTGTTGAATTGACCTTATTACTGGCTTAAAGTCCATGTATCTATAACAGAAACAGTAAAAGAATTAGCATAAATGAGCAGCTGCTTGAATTGACTTCTGCACTTTTGTAGGTGATTTCAGAAGCTAAGGCTGCAGAGAGAGCGTATTAAACAATTCTGATTTCAATTTTGGCTATGCCCATGACATTTGCTTCGTACTTACTGTCATTAAAAACTTAGCTCCTGAGCTTTTAAATTACAGTGAAGGGTCATTGTAAAATGAGTATTCTTACATAGTACATTAATATCTTAAGATTACCTTACAAAAAAAAAACTAAATTATGCCCAAGATATCATGTATGAGATATGTGGATCCCACCAGAACTATTTTAACAAGCAGTACATTTGAATATTGATTTTGTTGTGTAATTGAGGTATAAGAAGAAGCCTTCTTATTGCTTCATATTTCGGAATAAGTTGACATTAACATTAAGCTGCACACACTATAATATATATATATATATATATATATATATAATATATATATACTAGAATATTGCCCCAAAAAATTACGGCAATGAAATTGTAAGTGAGCTAATGCTGTTTGGTTTATGGTAATCAAATAAATAATACATTACTAAATTAATATACTTTACCTATATTGAAGTAATATATGCAGGAAGCATTGTGTTGAAGAGCTGAAAATCTGTTTTGATGTTGCTGCAGCATACAATGTGTGTTTTCAGTGTTGTGGAGCTGCTGTGTAAGTGTCAGCAATGTGTGCAGTGTGTAGTGTAAATAGGCTGCGTGCGCGAGTAAAATACGTTAGGGTAGCTGTGTACTTCCGCATTGTGTAAGACAGTTTTGTAAAATGGCGCCTAATGTGTGTAGTACGCGGCTGTGGCTGATTTTGCGTCCTTGTTCTTGGACCTCATATGGCTTTTTGGAAAAACGGTATATGTTTCATGGGGTTTTGCGTGTTTAGGGTCCTGTAGCCTCGTTTTTCGGCGGCCATTTTTTCTCTCGCTTAGGGGATTTTCAGGTGTTTTCATGTGCGCGTGTTTCGGCCGCTAATGACGTATTTTTGCGAGGTCGTAATATTTTTTTTCCTCCTATTTTGCGGATGCTAAGTCCGTAAATGTTGCAGTCGCGGTAGGAGCCTCCACTTCCGCAAATGCGGCCCTCACTTTGCGAGGGTCCGCATTTGCGGGCCTAAAGTCCGCAGTTGCTGGGAAGGAGCGCCTTCGGTGCTCCTTGCCAACAACTGCGGCCCTTGGTTCGCGAGGACCGCAGCGTTAGCAACAAATTTTGACAACCTGCACTGTTGACAACTACATATGTGATATATAATATATATATATTTATATATATATATTTATATTTATTGTGTACAGCTGAATATTAATATTCATTTATATATATATATGGTAAGTCAACAAGCAGCGATACACATAATGCAGAAATTGACCCATCACTTAGGCAGTATACATAGACATATCCATTATCTTCCATTAATGAAATACTGTTTAGTGAACAGTAAATAAATACATTTAATAGATATAAAATATTCCACTGAGAACAACTGTATGGAAATTGTCTTAAATATTTAAATTTAACTATTAAGGAGAGTAAATGAAAACAATTTTACAAATATTCTAGGGTACTACACCACATCCGCCTCTGGTATTATTATAGATCCCTGCAAAAATAGCGAGTCTAAAGAAATGTTTTAGACAGCTATTTTACCACTAGCATATCCATTTGCTATCTTGTAATGATCCCTTTTATTCTCTTCCAATGCAGCCTCTAGTATCAACGCTAATGACAGACAACTACTTATTCATAGTCAAGTCCAAGAAGCATGTCTACCCTGTACTTTGTCTGCTTTCACATTGTTGGCCATCTGTTTCTTTTGCAAACACTTCACACATTTGATACTTGTAAGTCTGTGTGCCCCATGCTATCAATACTCAAGTCACGTACTCAAGATGGTTGTGTCCCTAGAGTGCAGATTTAGACTGGTACTCTACAACACAGAGGGCAGACAGAAGAGTGGGCACCCAAAAGATGATGGCCATAAAATGGCGTCCTTGCCCCAACAACATGTTTGTATATATCTGTGATATTTCTGTCTGCTTGTTTAACTTACTTGATTTGACCCAGACTGTGACCCCTACATCCATTCACCTATTGCCAGCCCTGACCTTTACCTTGCCTTGGATAGTTTCTCAGCTCATGACCTTTTGCGAATGACCATGACCCTGATACCTGTTACCAGCCCCTAACATTGAACCGTAACTGGACACTCCAACTGATAACTGAACATTGGTGTGTAACATTTATCTCTACCTTTGTCCCATTGTCCACCTCCTGTACATCACTCACCACACTGGCATTATTATAATACTCCTGATTATTGCTTCACTTCTTCACTTCTCTCTCTCTACTTCTCTACAGTAACTTTCTTCTGAGATAACACAAGGCTATATTTAGGTTTATTTTCTGTACTTGAGCAAACTTTTTGATTTCTGTGTTATGTTTATGAAGATGACATCCAAATCTGTCTCCTTGTGCAACCTATCCTCCTCACTACTTCTCCTCCACTGCACCTTCCTATTAGCCGTTCCATTGGCTACCAGTACCCAACAGGATACCCAACAGGATACAATTACACATTTTGACTCTCACATAACTGTGTCTGCACCCTCTGCTCTCATTTCCAAGTGTACCCCAAACTGACCCTTTGTGCTGCTCAGGACCTGACCCTATCCTCCCACTCTCCCACTCCATTCATTCCATTACCCATGCTTTAGCAGCACCCATATCCTCCATGTTTGAAATCATAACATATCAGTTCTTCATTAAGTCCATTGTATATATGGGATTTCAGTGTAACTGAAATTTGTGTTCCGTGTCTAATTCATATCAGCTTTAGCAACCAGGCCCTAAGCATATACCTACTGTATACAGGTTACATATATATCTGGTGGAACTATCTGGAAAGACAAGAAGCTTTAAACAACTGCTATAGTTTGGTACGGTACACGTTCCATATGCGTTTATACCCAGTGCGCATGCCTCCCTCGCAGGTAGCGTTACGTATCGCCATGGTTACAAAACGCTGCGTCCCTACGGCTGTGACTCACTTCCGCCCTTACTGCAGTGTGCGACTTGAGTCTGTGTGAGTGCGCATCTGTTCCCGCCACTGACGTCTCTATTTTGAAGCTCCAGGACCATGGCAGACCCGCGTCAGGCAGATCAAGATTAAGACTGGGGTGGTGAAGCGGTGAGTGGAGCTGGGGGAGGGTTGTGAAGTAGAAGGGAGTCCTGGGCTGGTTTGGTGGACCTGACAGGGAAAAGGCCTCGCACTGCAGGAGCAGGTGAGGCGTGGCAGGCTGGGCCCTGAGCTGTCACATTTCCATCCTTAATATTCTCTGGGCTTTCCAGATCTACATGCATTACAGTTACTAGGAATACATAATAATCTCGTGACTTTCTAGATCTACATTCATTATAGTTACTAGGAATACATAATAATCTCTTGGCTTTCCAGATCTACATTCATTACAGTTACTAGGAATGAATAATGATCTCCTGGCTTTCTAGATCTACATGCATTACAGTTACTAGGCATAAATAATAATAATCTGCTGGTTTTCTAGATCTACATTCATTATAGTTACTAGGCATAAATAATAATAATCTGCTGGCTTTCTAGATCTACATTCATTATAGTTACTAGGCATAAATAATAATAATCTGCTGGCTTTCTAGATCTGCATTCATTATAGTTACTAGGCATAAATAATAATAATAATAATCTGCTGGCTTTCTAGATCTGCATTCATTATAGTTACTAGGCATAAATAATAATAATAATAATCTGCTGGCTTTCTAGATCTACATTCATTATAGTTACTAGGCATAAATAATAATAATCTGCTGGCTTTCTAGATCTACATTCATTATAGTTACTAGGCATAAATAATAATAATCTGCTGGCTTTCTAGATCTACATTCATTATAGTTACTAGGCATAAATAATAATAATCTGCTGGCTTTCTAGATCTACATTCATTATAGTTACTAGGCATAAATAATAATAATCTGCTGGCTTTCTAGATCTACATTCATTATAGTTACTAGGCATAAATAATCTGCTGGCTTTCTAGATCTACATTCATTATAGTTACTAGGCATACATAATAATAATCTGCTGGCTTTCTAGATCTACATTCATTATAGTTACTAGGAATCACATATATAGTTGTGAGCGTCCGAGTTGTTGCTAACGCTTGTGGGCTCGCATAGCGAGCCACGGCCCTCGCATAGCGAGGGCTGCGGGCAAGGGCCTCAGTTGCTGGCATGGAGCGCCAAAGGCGCTCCTTGCCAGCAACTGCGACCCTCGCAAACTTTACGTCACAAAGCAAACAACACGACACACCAACTACGACCCTCGCAAACTTTACCTCGCAACGCAAACATCATACGAGACACGTTAACACTCATTACGACCTCGCAACAATCGGACGCAACTCGCGAACATTCAAAACACAATAAATACACACAGCACATACATAAAAAGCTTACCTACAGCAAGAGGAAGCATCCAGGACCTCAAAAAAGCAACTTACACCTTGATTTAACTCAAAATAAAAGCGTTTAGACACTCAAAAATTCTCTAAGCGACAGAAAAAATGGTGCCGAACAAAACGAAAACGAGGCCACAGCACTCTAAACACCCAAAACACCACAAGAAACTCGCAAAAGACCTACGGATATTCCGCTAAGACGCATACCACACATTACCTGCCATTTTACGACAAAGCGGAAGTACACGACTACGCGAACGGTTTGGTCTCGCGCACGCACACTATTACACTGCACACATTCAGCACGCTTACACAGCAGCTCCACACCACTAATGCTGCAGCAACATCAAAACAGATTGCCAGCTCTTCATCACAATGCTTCAAAATAGGTAAAGTATATTCCTTTATTAATGTATTATATATTTCATTATTCTACACAAAACAGCATTAGCTCACTTACAATTTCATTGCCGTCATTTTTTGATCGGCAATTCGCTAGTAAATAATAATCTCCTGGCTTTCTAGATCTACATTCATTATAGTTACTAGGAATAAATAATAATCTCTGGAATTTCTAGCTCTACATTATAGTTAGTAGGAATAATAATGAAACAATGCATATAATATCCTTTTGTTATATTTTATATACTCCAATACTGTATAGAGCTTCCCAGACTTTGGTCTGCAGACCATCAGTGGTCAGAAGACCATGGTGCAATTTGGTTTATTAAAAATATGCTTCAATAGAATGAATGAGAGCACAACAAAACTAAGCAGATTTATATTTAATGCACAATGTATATTCCAGGGCATTATAGTTATTATGAACCAGGTGAGAAAAGCTATTGGGTGGTCTTCCAAGCCCCCAGCAGTATCTGCCAAGACTCTATTTAAAGGCATATTTACGTTTCTTGTACTATGAATGTAACTGATAGAGGAGAATCAGAAGTGTATTAAAACAATTTATTTTGCATACCAAATTAAACAATAAACTTCCCCTAAAGTTAGCTAAATGTCTTGAGTTTGCTATCAGTGGACTTTGAGAGTTAACACCCCTGGAAATCTCTGCTAGAATTAGCATTACATTATTAGTTTTGGCCAGTCACAGGCAGCTAATACATTGTATCAATCATTGATGGCAGTTTATGCAGAAAGCCATCATGGCATGTGTCATCCCCTGCACAAGGAAGCAAGGAGGAGCCTAGACATTGCTGTGTTGATCACTGCATTGTGCTGCTGTTGGATTGAAGGTTGGTATAGGGTTAAAAACCGTAGCCAAATGCAGTGTTTCAGATCTATCCCTTTGTAAATTCGCCAGCACTGACAGCTGCAGTGCCAGCAAGTAGCCTCTAGATGGAGCTGTCCGTTTTCAGGGAAGGCCTTAATTATAGCCTCCTTTAACGCATCGCAACTCGACGGCGCTGAATCAACAGCTTGGCCATCAGGCGCGCCTCTCATAGCTCAACGCCTCTTCTGTCGGCACACCTTATATGCATTGGGCAGCACTAGAGGGAAAATCTGCAGCGCCATCTAGTGGTTGGTGGATGGCACTGCTGGTGAATCTTTGTCGAATGTGAAGAGCGAAAGGACCAGTGTTTCTTTTGGTAGGTACACTGTGCCAATGTAGGCAGCTCTGGGGGTATGGAAACAAAAATGTTATTTTTAAATAAAATAAATCTGTATGTGTATAGCATGACTCCGTGTAATGTGCGTGTCTGATATAAGCAGCAGGTGTTCGATTAGACAAAGGTAGGAACAGGGAAACTTCCATATACCTTTAAGAAACATTAGTAACAATCCCCGCAGGCGACTAAAACAGTACTGGCGCGTGTGTGTAGGTGCTGTGGTTTAATGAAGTTAATCTGTTTTTTCCCTTTTTCTAATCTAACACATGCTTCTTATATCACACACAGATTACATTGAGTCATTCTATGCACATACAGATTTATTTTATTTTAAAAACAAATTTAAACCCACACCCTTAGAGCTGCCTACATAGGCCCCTTGTACTTGAATTTAGCTTTTCCATTGTTTAGTATATTGTAACCCTATATTAACCTTCCAGCAGCACTGTGCAGAGATCCAGAGCAGCTGCTGCATTTCAGGGGGAGAGAAGTGTGTGGTGAGAACAAAATCCCATGATGCTCTGTTGCTGAGACAGAATCCCTTTATGCTGTGACATTGTTTACCTGCCTCTAATTGGCCACAACAATTTACAAATGTTATGCCTATTTAGCTTGGATTTTCAGGGGACTTAGTTCTCAAATGCAACTGCCAGAAAAGTGAATACATTTTGCAAACTTTAGGATAAGTTTATTAATGTTTATTTGGGGATTTTTTTTTCATGCAAAAAAAATATATATTAATGCACTACTGAGTCTCCTCTATCAGATGCATTCATAATCCAAGAAACCTCCATATACTTTTCAATAGAATGTGCCTCTGGCTCCAAAGATCACCAACTGGTATCTACCTGTGGTATCGCTGCTCCATGATCTGTGTACAAGCTTTGCTCCCTCCAGCTGAGCTATGAAGAAGGGAAGAAATAAACTATGGAGCTAAGAAAAGCAGTGCTTGAAGGTCAGGAGAGTGCAAACAAGTTATAAAGTATCACACACACACCCTGCAGCCAAAATAGGACAGATAGAGATACAGTAGGCAGGGACTATAGATGAGTACAAAGGTGGGAGGCCGTGATTATTTTATTGTAGTTAATGGTGCAAATATGTATAGAACCCAAGATACTAAAATACCAACTGTATAGATTTATATGTTATGTTACTTTGGAGCTGTCCGCCTGTATTAAAAGTTATAATAAACCAACTTTTATGTTATTTTTTGCTTGCATTGAAAAGTTGAAAACAAAAACTTTTAGCCCATCAGGTTCAACCTTTTTTTGATCTCCTCAGATTTTTATATTTGCAAATTGGCAAACAGACACGGGGGGGGGGGGGGGCAAAGAGACACAGGAGGGAGAGGGTGGGGAGGCTCGCAATGAGCGCCAGTCCGGGGCACGCGGTTGGCAGGCCTGCAATATCTGTTCCTTCATATAATGTTCATGTTTAAGTAAGGGAACGTTTAAGAACTAATAAATGTGTGTATGTGTATACAGTGCCTTGCAAAAGTATTCACCCCCTTGGCATTTTTCGTGTTTTGTTGCCTCACAACCTGGAATTCACATGGATTGTTTGAGGATTTGCATCATTTAATTTACAGAACATGCCTACAACTTTGAAGATGTTTTTTTTTCTTTATTATGAAGCCAACAACAAATAGGACAAAATTACAGAAAAAGTCAATCTGCATAACTATTCACCCCCCTAAAGTCAATACTTTGTAGAGCCACCTTTTGCGGCAATCACAGCTCCAAGTCACTTTGGATAAGTCTCTATGAGTTTGCCACATCTTACCACTGGAATTTTTACCAATTCCTCCTTGCCAAACTGCTCCAGCTCCTTCAAGTTGGATGGTTTGCGCTTGTGATATGTCTGTGTATGTGTATTTGGCCATGTTTCCTACCTGTACCCCAATCAATATGAGAAGGTTGTATGTCTATAGAAGCATGGTGACTTCTGCAAATAAGATTGAGGGTTTGAGAGGTTACAAGCAATCCGTGCCTTTTTCATGCTCCTAAAACCTCTATGTGGTTTCTAACTTTTGGTAATTTGTCAACCCCTGATTTATAGGCTATTTATTTATAACAAATTTGTAAAGCCTGTGCTTACTTGATGTTTTTTTGTTTAGTGGAAAATGGCTATATTTGTTTAGCACAGAAAATTACTTTTGTTACTCAAAAGGCAGAAAAATGATTTCCCATCATTATTCGGGTGTTTCACAAAGAGCGTCTGCATTTTGAGGGATCATTCAAACATCAGTTTGGAACCACTGCTTGAGCACTTAGTATGAAGCAGCACCACTCTTGAGCAACTATTGTATCATCCATTTGGTAGGCAGACACTGATCTGTAGGTCTCTGCATTGAACTGCTGCAGACTTGAAGGTTAAAGAAAAAGAGTTAAAATCTCTACCGAAATGCAGTGTTTCCATTGAGAAGTTCACTGTGCCTATGTAAGCAGGTCGGTGGTCTGAAAAAAAGTTTTATTTTTAAAGAAAATAAGTTTGTATTTGTATAGAATGATTCAATGTAATGTGTGTGTTTCTGATATAAGCAACATGTATTGAATTAGAAAAAGGTAAGAACATGGAAACATAAATATGCCTTTAAAGCAGCTATACAGCATGAAAATGCAGTTTAAAAAAAAACAAAAAAACCTTCAACTGAGATATTGAAAACTATAATTCTACACTTTATGATATTTTGACACTGGGCTGTGTCCCTTTTTAAAATTTATATGAACACTTTTGTATGTTGTAGTGGTACTTCTATTTGAGAGATTTTTCCTTTTGCAACTCCCTTTACACCAATGGAAAGCAACCACCACTCCCAGTAGCAGAGTACTCCTGGTTCTGTTGAGTTCTTCTTCGTAGATCTCTTGGTTTGCATGATGGCTGAGAAGACATCCCTCCTACAATACACAGTTGAATGCAAATATTGTCTGTACTCTTGCAGGCAAAACAGAGAAACTGTTAAAGTCTCCTTGTAAGAGAACATAAACTCTATCTGTATAATTACAGACTGTTTTGATTATTATTTCATTTATAGCATTTTAAATAGTCATGAGTAATCTTATGAAAAAGTGGAGCTGCCCGCTGGTAAGAGGCACTGAAGGAGAAACGATTACATTGTCTACAGATTGCTTCCTTCTTTCGGATTAGATTGAGCGGTCGCATGTACAGCAGCCTTTGCCTTGTTCCTTCTTTTAGTTTTGATCCCGTAACCCAAGGTAGTGTTGTAACCCGAAAACAGTGTAACCCAAGGGCGTTGTAACCCGAGGTACTACTGTATTTATATAATCCATGACCTGTATCCTAAAACTGATTAGCTGTCTCCCAACTAACCTGATTTGCTTCTAAATGTCAACCCCTAGTGTAGATATATACTGGCTTATGGCTGCACACTGATCTTCAAAGGAAACTGATTTATGATTGTAATACCTGGCCAATAAAGACAGTGTGGAGGTCCTTTTAAGAAAATTCATCTCTGAAATCAGATGAGTGAAGTATTTCAACTTAAGCACTGAATGTAGAAGTCATAAGAGGAGAACCATTGTAATACTGCAGTGACCAATATACTAAAACTTTGGAGATGGTGTACTGCGCACAATTGTGGGTTTTTGCTTTCATACAATTTAAGACACTTATAAGAATTTCAACTTTAAAGAAAAACTGGGCAGTTGGCCAGAGAGCCACAATTTATATTATTTTCCGTTCAAAGGATTGTTGTAAACTATAAATGATGTTGGGCTTTTCTACTGGTTTTGTTTTGGTCAAGTTATCCAAATAGCCTCAAGCAACTGAATCTTAAGGAAGCGCATCAATATATTTTATGCATGACAGTGTCAGCAAATTGGAAACCTTAGAAGCAATATGATTTTGTTACAAAGCTGAATTTATGCAAGATCTCACTAAAGACTAGCGACTTGCCCGTCAAAAACGGAAGGGGCAATAAAATTTGAAGCCATGGGAATGTTGTTTGAGACATAATTGAAACCCGTTTTGTACTGTGAGGACCTTCAGCGCTCATCGCGAGCCTCACAATGAGTGCCTTCGGCGCTCATTGCGAGCCTCAGGACCTTCGGCGCTCATTGCGAGCCTCAGGACCTTCGGCGCTCATTGCGAGCCTCTCCTGTCGTGTACTTTTGGTCCTCTGAGAGATATATATTTCTATGTATATGTAGTTAAGTAATAATTAATGATTTATTCCATAAATGAATATACTTTAAATTATTTATACTTGATATATGCAGCGAGCAATAGGCTGAAGAGCTAACAATCTGTTTGTATTTTGCGTCTGCATAGAATATAAAGTATTAGTGCCCTGCTTTATAAAGTGTAATGAATGTTCCAAGTGTGCATTATAAATAGGCTGCGTGCGGGAGGTAAAGCCGTTGGCTTATTGTGTAAAGGGGCATTTTATACTTGTAATGTTATTAATGTGTTAGAGTCTCGTGAGCATTTTCCGGCTTTTGTAATAGTGTATCTTGTAGGTCGTAGTGTGATGTGTAAAGTGCTACGCGTTTTGCGCAGTCTGGGGTTGTGTAGCCTCGTCCATTTTTTTGGGGCGCCCATTTTTTCTCACTTAGGCAGTTTTCGTGTGGCGAAAATCGTCTCAATCAAGTTAGATTTGCGTTCAACATCACTCACAGACGTCCTGGCTGTTGCCCCATGCTGTCTCCGATGTTTTTGTAATTTTTTTTTGGGTGTATTTAGTGTGGTTTTTTTGTTCCACCACTAATCTCGTAAATTTTTGCGTCTCGTATCTTTTTTTTTTTTTTTTCTCTAAGTCCTGCGTCTCTCTTGTATTTTAACAGCTCGCCTCGCTTTGTGAGGCTCGCATCGGCTAAGTGTTACAGTTTAACGGCTAGCCTCGCCTTGCGAGTCTCGCAGCGATGAGCACCTTTGGTCCTATGCACCTCGCAAAGCGTGACGACATCTTGCAGTTTGACAACTATATGTGATATATATGATTTGGATAAGGTCTGTAAAATCCCTGACATTGCAAGTTTCTTGGCCTCTTTTGCATTGTGTTCTTATTTATTTTATGAGCGATATTGAAAATACAAGTGATATGTAAAGCAAGATGTTAACCAAGGTGTTGTAGTTATTGTGCAAAACACAGTAAATTATGTTATAGTGCGAGGTATGTATGGTGAATATTTTGTTTTTTATAAGAGGAAAAAAAGTGCTTTAATATGTTTAGTATTCTGGCCTGTTCTTTGTTAACCTACCTAAACTCATTCCTTGTACTGCCTACTTCATAAGTTAACCTTTAATTGCATTATACACCCTTAAATATGTCTTTTTCTATCCATTTGAAACTAATAATGGATTGCAATTTAAAGTGAATAAAGAGTGTTAGGAGCATGCAAAAACAGCACTGACACTGTCCCATTGTTTCCTTCTGGTTAAATGAAAGTGACACCAGCAGATTAGAATGAGACTAAGACAATTCACATTGCAATTGTGTTAGTTTAACTTTAACAATCTTTTAACACTTGTGTTTAAATGTAGCTGACATACCATAATTACAAATCTACAAGCCTTGATTAAATAATTTTACATTTTAACCTGTGGGGATAGTGTATTGATTTTTTTTTTTTTTATCCTCCTAAAAGAAACCATTTTCCCCTTTTCAAAAGTCTAAATATATTCCTTTAACACACACCAATGTGTGTCTTTTTAATGTACCCAATTATTGTATCATATTCTTATGTCAAGTATAGCAAAACAAAATGTGACTGACACAGACTGTGATGAAAAGTTGATATTTTTATCCTATTTATATATACACACCACAGGCCATATTGCAATTTGTTATTTTTTTGTTTGCAGTTACTATGTTCTGTAGCTCTCCCTTTTGATCCTATTCTTCTTCAAGTGCTTGTAATTGTCAATAAAAATAACTTCTTTGGATAAGCTATTATAAAAACCCTTCACTGCTGAGCCTATTTTTGACAGTTTGTATTAGCGTGTTTTTTTTCTCTCCTTAAAAGGAAGACCTCAATTTGCTTTTACTGCAGTCTGTAATCCCCACCCACCCTCCTGGGCAGAACATTCCTCTTTCTTTGACCTTCCTTCATGAACAATACACACTCCATGGAGGTGTGCATAAGTAATGGTCATTGCTTCCTTAAACATTGTAAAATGGTATAGGTGAGGGCCACAGACTCTGCAAGAGCTGTCTTCCCAAATAAGACTGCAGGGGTTAATGGTACCTGCCTCGGGTAAATAACTGCATCTGGTCAGCCCTGATTCAAGACAGCTCCTGGAGTATGGGAGGGGCTGCTTATAGGCCTGAGTGTTGCAGCTTTGTCTAACCTGGAGTAGCACAGGGCAACAGCAGTCTGCAGCTTGGAGAGGAGACTTAGAAATCTGAATAAATCTATAGGTCTGTGATTTTACAAATTATTGGACTGTTTGTTTTGCTCCAAGCAGGTTTAGGCTACATGAGAGCTTTTTAGTGATGGAGACCTGGTTTATAGGTTAGGGCAGTGCTTTAATGTGAAGGGTAAGGCCTATTGATTTTTTGTTTTGTTTGTTCTCTGTCTACATTTTTAGTAAAACTTAGAAAAGTGAATATATACAGTATCTCAAAAAAGTGAGTACACTCCTCACATTTTGTAAATATTTTATTGTATCTTTCAGGTGACAACACTGAGGAAATGACACTCTACTACAAAGGTAAAGTAGTAAGTGTACAGGCCTGTAATAACGAGTAGTTTTGTGCTGTCCCCATCAAAATAACTCAACCGTTTTCAAGCAAAAGGGAGTACACCTCAAGAGTGGAAAATGTCCAAATTGGGCCCAAAGTGTAAATATGTTTGTGTGACCACCATTCTTTTCCAGCACTACATTAACAGTCATTAGAGCTTCACAGGTTGCCACTGGAAACCACTCCTCCATGACATCACGTAAGCTGGTGGATTGTTAGAGACCTTACACTCCCCACCTTCCGTTTGAAGATGCCCCAAAGAGGCTCAATAGGGTTTAGGTCTGGTGACATGCTTAGCCAGTCCATCACATTTACCTTTAGCTTCTTTATGCAAGGCATTGGTCATCTTGGAGGTATGTTTTGGGGTCGTTATGTTTGGAATACTGCCCTAGCGGCCCAGTCTCCGGAAGGGAGGGGATCACTCCATGCTCATGAGGTTAGAGCCAGTGCTGGAAAATAATGTGGCCACACAAAAAATTGACACTTT
Organism: Discoglossus pictus; assembly: GCA_027410445.1. Lineage (NCBI taxonomy): Eukaryota > Metazoa > Chordata > Amphibia > Anura > Alytidae > Discoglossus > Discoglossus pictus. The sequence continues at coordinate 501,469,892 of CM050163.1, read as the reverse complement.
GGGCCCAATTTGGACATTTCTACCATGGGGGGCGTATTCACTTTTGTTGCCAATGGTTTAGACATGAATTGCTGTTGTTGGATCATTTTGGAGGGAAAAGGCAAATGGTATACTGTTATACAGGCCTGTACACTTAATGCTATACATTGTAGGCAGAGTGTAATTTCTTTAGTGTTGTCACATGGAAAAGTATATAACGTATTTACAAAAATGGTCAGGGGTGGTACTCACTTTTGTGAGATACTGTATACCATATTGTATTGTGTTTCTTCATCCGAGTTCCCTGAAACGCATAAGCATAAGCTCCAGAGGAGACTGTAAACTTGTCACTTGTGGTGTTAGAAGTGGGATAAGATAAGGTAATTGTGAAGCCCCAGATCAAGCCATTGCATGCTAGGGGCAGGATTAAGAGCTAATCTCTTCCTTCAGTAATTGACTAGTGAATATGATGGTGGAAGCGTACAACCTGACCTGTGGAAAGAATAGCAACTAAGTATAATTACCCCTTACTTATGTAAAGCTTAGAAAAGTTGACATGAATGCCGAAACAGCAATGAATTATGCTGATCTGAAAGCAGAGATCCTTGCCAGAGTTAGTTTCTAGAGGTTACAGAGATTGCTATCATAGATGTTTTTTTGGACAGTAAGACATCTTGCACACAGATGTGTGGATGTGCAGCTTCTTACAAAAAATGGACTGTGTCTGAAAAACAATGGACCAGTGTGAGATTTAGTTGAACTGCTGGTGATGATCACTATTTTAATAAACTTCCATCAGGCTTATGACCATGGTGAGACAAAAAGATCTAGCCTCCAGATGAGTTTTACACTCACCGAAAGATACCTGGCCTATGAATTAACTCCTGTGTTTTACTCAAGGGGGGTAGGCCTGAAAGCTTAAACAAATAATTGTTTAGAAAGCCTGGATTGAGACTAGAAAATGTGAATCCAGAATCTGGAAGATATCTGCTAGGAAATACCCCAGAAATACTGGTTGTTGAAAAAGTCAAATCGGAGACAGGACCTGGTAAACAATGGTCAAGTGCTTCATTGTGGCGGACTGGAGTACAGTAACAGCTCGTGGTTCAAAGCACTGTAACTTACGGGATAGAGCCAGTTCCTTTATTAACCTGATAACTGGTTGGGAATGGCAAAACAGATTCACCAATTTACTATTGCAATGGGTAATAGTAATGAAACCACAGCATTAATTGATTCAGGAAGTGCAGTGACCTTTTTTTATTTTTTTAAGGCAAAATACTAAAAGGCTAGTGAAGTCAAAATTGACCCTAAAATGTGTGCATGCAACAGTGAATCTCTATCTGGTCCAGTTAAAAAATAAAAAATAAAATTCCCCTGAAAACAATTACTTTCCATGTGATCAAGCTTCTTATCCACTACTCAGAATGCTTGAAGTGAGTGAATAGGAAATAAACGGAGCTCCTGTTCCTGGAAGAGAGAGAAACCAAGGCCCAGGCTTTACAGAATAGTCCCTTCAGGGTAGATGGGGCTTTGGGATCAACTTCTGGTCCCTAAAACAGAGAAGGAAAAATCCTAGACATGGCTCATCAAAACTTGCTTGGAGGACACATATGAAGTGCCAAAACATAGGGCAAATGTTGAAGTGCTTTTAGCTAGCCATGTTATATATGGATAAGTGGCTCAGTAGTGTTCATCCTGTGCATAATGCGAGGATAACTGGCACCTTGATCTGTACTTGCTGGTCCCGTTGAAACCATTAGAAATAATTGAGGGGTACTTTTGAGAGGATAGCTATGGATTTGTTTTACCATCCAGTAGACAACCAGCTTATACTATTAATAAAATGACTACGCAACAAAATAGTCCAGAAGCTATACTACTGCACACAGAGAGCTAAAAAAAAAACTCAATTTTATTCCAGAGTGGAAATTTCAAAAAGTAAACCCAACAGACCAAGGAACCCCCTTTATTGTTAAATATATATCTGCAAGCTCCTACAGATTAAATCTCCAATTTGTCTACTCCCCACATACAATGGGATAAGTGGAATGGATTTTATAGGACCTTGAGCATGCTTATGTACAGTTGTAGCATGAGACCAGAAAAAACTGGGACCAACATCAAGCCTCTACTGAGTTTTTCCACTATTCACCTTCTCTAAATAATTACCGGTTGTCATCCAAGAGGATCCTAGACCTACTATAAGAAGAGTAGGAAGAGCAAGCAGTGCAAGGTTAAAATATTTTGGAGTATGTGAAAAATATAGGGAAAAGAATTTCCCAAGTTGCCCCTGTGGTACGAGAACCATATGGAAAAAGCCCAGAGTCATTGGTAAACCTATCGCCATGCACAAATTATGATGTTTCAGCCTGGAGACAGAGTGCTAGTATCTATAGCTGATAGTAAAGTTCTGGCGAGGTGGCAAGGTCCCTATGATATTATTGAAGCTGTAGAAGTGGGTTATACAGTGAGGCACCATGGTGAATTCAGATAAGATTTCAGCATAGGACACCTTTCCTATCTTTCTCTTAAGCTTGGTAGTGGCAGCTTACAAGTATACTTGCAAACCTTGTTTCACCTGATCTATAAGTGGCCCCATTCACCATGAACAGAGAATATTACTATGTTATCAGAGCAGCTTTCATGAACTGGCAGAATCTGCTAAAATAAAAATAAAAAATAATCTGAAAATGATTTTTTTTTTTTTTTTTTTTTGTTCATGACTTGCGTATCTGCTAATCTAATATCAAATATCATGCATATCTGTTATTGTTGTTGCATATCTCCTATACCATTTGAGTACAATTAAAAATACGTTAAATTCCCCAAATAGATTTTTTTCTTCTTAAGGTTATTTTAAATAGCTACAGTGTCTTGCAAAAGTATTCACCCTCTTGGCATTTTTCGTGTTTTGTTGCCTCACAACCTGGAATTCACATGGATTGTTTGAGGATTTGCATCATTTAATTTACAGAACATGCCCACAACTTTGAAGATGTTTTTGTGAAGCAAACAACAAATAGGGCAAAATAACAGAAAAAGTCAATGTGCATAACTATTCACCCCCTAAAGTCAATACTTTGCAGAGCCACCTTTTGCA
>CM050163.1:501459310-501461810 GCA_027410445.1 Discoglossus pictus | reverse complement strand
GGTGAAAGCACTGAATTATTACCACTGGACCACCATGGAACCCGCAATGACAAGTTAAATATTCATTGAGGAAGACTTATTTTTTTGCAGGCAAGTGGAGAGGTATAAGCCAGTAGAAGAGATAAGAATATACCTTTTTTAAAGGCTAATAATTTCAATGAAGGTACCTTAGTCTTCAATAGCCATTAATGACAGGGTTTGACAAATCTGTCCTAAATCTAGGGCCAACAAAATATGTCTTAGGTGCTGGGTTATGTATTATCTATGGAAATGTAACTACTAAAAAGTTAGGAGCCAGCATTAACATTTTAGGTGCCTTGAATATCTCTTATGTGTCCGAAAATATACCAAGAAGTTCAGTAGTACGGATAAAGTTTTGTTATGCTTTACCTACTGTGGCAAGCACATCTAAAAGGTGGGAGAAGATATTATAAGACGTGTATTGAAAAGACGTGGTCGTGTCGCGGATATATTTTTTTTTCCCCCCACTGTTTGTAATTGTGAGAAGGTAAGCAGCATGGGTTCATGAGGAAAAAATCATGCTTGACACATTTGCTAGAATTCTTATAGTAGATTATCAAATTGCCAGGAGAGAAGTGCACATTAGGGAACAGCACGTTTTTAATAAATTTCAACTTCTTTAGGTTGTACAATATATTTTAAGAATGCAGCCTAATGTGAGGGCATAATATGTCAATGTTACACATTTTGTCGGTAAGTGTCTAAGACTCAGCTGGAAACAGTCTACTTCTTAGAATAAATGTAACCTATGCAACAACTTTTATGTACTGTAAAATATGCTGTAATTCCCAAATGACTGACCATAGGATAAATGACACTAAAGTGTGCTGTATTGGTTCGCAGTTGCTGGCAAGGAGTGGCTTTGGCGCTCCTTGCCAGCAACTGCAACCCTCGCTTCGCGAGCCTGCAAGCGCGAGCAACGGCTCATAAGCTCCCCACTAATATATCACATATATAGTTGTGGACTAGCATTTTTCAAAGGTGTATTTGTTTTTTGTTTTTTTAAGAAATCTGTTTAATTTCCGTGTGTTTACGGCATATTTTCAGTTGTGTGGAAGAGCAGGTTTATTCTTGAAGAGCTACAAAAGTTGCCATGTGTACTCTGCACAATGTTTTTTTTTGTTATTAGAGGGGCTTTTGCTGCCATTGTAAGGTCGGCGCTGATCTGCTTTGTGCGTTTATCCCCTGGTGTATTTTGTGTGGTATGAGCAACGTTGGCGTTTGGTTGTGAGGCGCGCAGTGAATGTCTTTTGTGTTTATTGCGATGTGTTTTTTTTTTGTGTGTATATAATGAATACATTAATATACTTTACATATTTCTAAGTAATATATGCAGGAAGCATTGTGCTGAAGAGCTGACAATCTGTTTCAATGTTCCTGCAGCATACAACGTAGATTTGCGGTATTGTGGAGCTGAGGTGTAAGTGTCAGCAATGTGTGCAGTGTGTAGTGTAAATAGGCTGCGTGCGTGAGGAAAAGCCGTTAGTGTAGCTGTGTACTTCCGCATTGCGTAAGTGAGTGTTGTAAAAAATGGCGGCAAATGTGTATGTGGTACGCGTGTGTGGATGATTTTTCGTCCTTGCTAAAAGTTTATCTTTACCTCGTAGGGCTTTTTTGAAAATCCGTCTGTGCTTTGGTGTTTTGCTGCTTTAGGGTCGTGTAGCTTAGTTTTTTTGTTTTTTTCGGCAACCATTTTTTCTCTTGCTTAGGGTATTTTCGTTTGTCTAAACTCAGGGATTTGGACTTAAATTGAGGTGTAAGTTCACTTGCAGAGGTCCTAAGTGCCCCACCCGCTGTGGGTAAGCTTTTAATGTCTTTTTTGTGTGTATTTATTGTGTTTCTAATGTTTTCCAGTGTGTGCGGTTCAGCAGTTAAGGTCGTAATTTTGCGAGTTCGTTTTGTCCTGCGTCTCATTTTTTTTTTTTTTTTTTTTTTTGGGGGGGGGCTAAGAACGTAAATTTGGCATTGTAACAGCCGCGGTCCATATTTTGGAGCATGTGTATGTTTGTAACGGCTTGTGAGGCCCCGTAGAGCCTCCACCTCCGCAATTACAGCCCCTCGCTTTGCAAGGGTCCGTATTTGCGGCCTGCAATGAGCCTTTGGCTCATTGCAGCCGACGTGGGACCCGCAAAGCGTGATGACGATTCGTAGTTTGACAGCTATTATATGCAGATTCTTGTGGGAGGGCTTCAGGGACTAAACTAAAATGGCAATATCTTAGTCAATTCTTGATCAATAATAATCAAATAATAAAAATGTAAACAAATTTGCATGTGATTTTTACCCTTTTTTATTTTTCAATGTGTAAAGTGTATCAAATGTTTAATTAATTTGAAATGAATCGTATAATATATATGTTTGATTTTTAAGCTCAAAAACAGGGCCTTCCATAAAATGCTATGTGTTAATTTTGTTTTCGCCATGTACTTAACCCCTGTACGGTTCTACGGAATATGTTGGTGCGTTAAAAATAAAAGAT
>CM050163.1:501344310-501454310 GCA_027410445.1 Discoglossus pictus | reverse complement strand
GTATCTATATTTAATTGTTTTTTCACCAGAGCACTTGCTTAGAAACAGGTCATATTCCAGACTTAATTACCCCATGTTGTATTTAAATATGCTGCTAATTTGTTACTACTTAAACTCTCAGCTAACAGATGGTATCTTGATTCTTCCTTAATTTTTGATTCCTTGAATAATATTGGAATGCATATGAGAATTTATTTTATAAAATGTTTTAAAGTTATATGCCTATGTTGTCCGACATTCAGCATTTTTTTAAAAATTGGCATAACATTTTACATTGCTGTAAAGGTTTTGTTTGCTACTGAAAATAAAATAATCTTATATAAGATAAATGAAGTATTTGAGCCACTATTTCACCTATACATTTTACACATCACAGGAAAACTACTATTTCTACTAGACTAGAAACGAAGGCAAATGTTATAGGATAAGGTGCAGCAAATATTGCCAGTTTCTTATTTGCTTAATTTTGTCGGGAGCACTTGAAATTGTCCTCCTGGAGCTGCTGTAAGGTCCTAGTCAAATATGTTAGCTTGGTATGCAAACGTTGTCTTCATATAATGACTGGACCTAGGCTAAGTTTGGATTTAGTTAACCTGGGCCCAGTTCCAATCTTTATGTACTGTCCCTGCCCTCTCGACTGACTGGCTTCCATATAGCAAAAATGTTCATGAAGTCTCCATCGGACAAATTCTTTTAAAACATTTTCTCAAATGTTGTATCTCTCATGAGATTGGGTAAAGAAATTGGCAAATGCCAAGGGAGAAGAAGCAGCATAAGGATACTGTGCACATGTCCAGCTTTCTTTTCATGTCTCTTAATGGTCAACCTTCAGTTGTATAGCTTGCCTAATACAGAATAGTGTTTATATAAATAGAATTTGTCCGTCAACACTAATGCATCCTTTTTTAATTTTTATCTGCTAAAGTATATATGACTCTGTTAGTACTATAAATATTTATTTTGTTGGATATGTATGTCATATTAGTACATATACCCCATAATTTAACATAGTAATGGAGAGGTTCTTAAAAGTGTTGTTGACAAACATAGAAGCCAGCCAAGATTATTGATTAGTTACTGGCATATTTTTAGGAGCCAGAGTGCATATACTCTTTACTCTTTTTCACCCTTTAGTGCTTACGACCGCATCTTTCTTTTGTGTTTCTTATTTCTAATTTCTTTTAACTAATATTCAGTTTAACTGTTTAGGGCATTAATTTTTATTGTTCATTTATTATTAACGGGTATTCGCAATTTCCTGATATTTGCATGCTGTCTGATCATCTTTTTATAGCAGGGGAGTCTGTGTAGTTAAGAGCCAGCCAATCCTTTTATAGCAGCCATGTTTTGGATTATATAGAGAAATCTATATATAATCACTAAAAAGTTAGGTGCCTGCAGTAAAATTTTAGGAGCCCTGGCTCCTGAAATTTGTTGTGCGTTGATTTATTGCCATTATTTTTTTTTTTTATTATTATTCAAGCTGTCTGTTTTTTTTTTTTTTTTTAAACCAAATTTAGTTCCTGTAATCTGTGGTATTACAATATTCTACATAATTATAACACACTAACTTCTGATATTGTGCAAGTTACCTTTTCTTATTTTATTTGTTTTGTTTAGGCTTATCTACTACCTGTGCATATCAAGTCTCTTTCTGTTTTCTGTAATGTCTATCTTTTTTACACAGGGTACTACTGGTACTAGCATTTTTTGATTCTTGTAAAATGCTTTGACAGATAGGGCAAAGCAATAGGCTAATGGATGATAGCATCAATTTGATAGAAATAAAAGAAGTAGGAAACTAGACCCAACTGCAGATCTGCCGAGGAGCTATATGAAGCCATGATTTCATTTTTGATGTCAGATGCTAAAGATAAGTTTCAGATTGTAACACGAAATCTCGCTGTAGTGATAAGAAACTGAGCTGTTATTATTGTTACGCTGACATACACTTGGTCTTTTTTCCAGAAATAGTACTATATATATATATATATATATATATATATATATATATATATATTATATATATATATATATATATATATATATATATATATATATACACATACATACATACATACATACATACATACATACATACATACATACATACATACATACATACATACATACATACATACATACATACATACATACATACATACATACATACATACATACATACATACATACATACATACATACATACATACATACATACATACATACATACATTGCATAATGAATGGTTCATTAATTTATGGTTCATTTTGTTATCTCTTCAGCCTTTTTTGTGATCTTCTAGATCTTCCCTGCATTGAGGAGTACATTTTGGGTAGTTCTTGAATATGATATTTTTGACTGTTTTCAGAGCTTATGAAATCAGTTTGTTACATTTTGGTTTTATATTGTGTAATTTCTATTACCTAAAACACAGTAAATATGTTGAGATAATTTACTTTTTTTATAATTTTTTTTTGTGTAAATTTCTGTAAGATTGTTAATATTATCAGCTGCCATTTTATGCATTCTCCAATTTTTACTTTGTAGGTCTGTTTCATAGAGTTCTATGGCTACACTGTAAGATGTTAACACATCTGTAATAATATAATGAAATAAAAATCATCTTTGTCTTCACCAGGAGTGGGCATGGTCTGGCCCATTGAGCTGCACACAGCCCTCTGAATCTGTAAACAAGGTTCCCCTCTTGTGCCTGCTTGGCATACCATCCTAGTTTGCAGATAAAATTGCCATATTTTTTTTTGCCCCCCAAAATACCTCCATTGATTGTCATTTCTTCCCATTCCTTCATTAATTCTCTTCACTTCTATTATTTTTTTTTATTTTTATTTTTTTTTAAATACATCCATCATTGTGGAGTGCTTTTGATCACTTTGTTTTACATATGTGCAAATATAATCCTTATGAAATAAATAATTGGTCCGACTCGCACCTAAGCCTTTCATGTTTCTGCTACTTGCAAAAGATTTAGGAGAACCACTTGGATACGGTTTACTCATGAGTTAAATGTTGCATATTCTGTAAAGTGCAGTGTATCACCAGTCATGCCATCACTTTTTATTTTCTTCCCTTCTCTAAAATGTCTTTGTCAAATTTGAGGAGGCATAAACCTCCTTGGCTGGCTATCTGACTTTAACAGAAATAACGTGATTGATTTAATAGGGCGTAAAATAATTGTTTCTCAAATGCCCCAGTAGTTGTCAGGTCAGTTTACCATTTCATCTGCCATCAATTTATTTTTTTCTCTTTGATTGCCTAACTTTAAAAAAAAATTTTTTTTATGTGTTTCTCTTAATTTACTGTTTTCAGTTCTACTCTAAATAAGAAATAAAAAATCTGGAGATTTGTCTATGCAATTGGTGGTATGATACCTTTTTGTTATTTGAACATAACTCTTGCACCATTCAAACTTTCATCTTCTGGATATATAATGTGTGTGTGTATATACGCACACAGTATCTCACAAAATTGAGTACACCACTCACATTTTTGTAAATTTAGCTGTCTCTTCAAAATAACTCAACACAGTCATTAATATCTAAACCGTTGGCAACAAAATTGAGTACACCCCTAAGTGGAAATGTCCAAATCAATATTTTGTTCACCAGAGCTTCATAGGTTGCCACTGGAGTCCGCTCCTCTTTTGATGACATCACAGAGCTGGTGGATGTTAGAGACCTTGTACTTGACCTTCCGTTTTGAGGATGTCCTACAGATGCTCAATAGGGTTTAGGTCTGGTGACATGCTTGGCCAGTCATCACCTTTACCTCCAGCTTCTTTAGCAAGGCATTGGTCGTCTTGTAGGTATGGTTGGGGTCGTTATCATGTTGTAATACTACCCTGCGGCCCAGTCTCCGAAGGGAGGTGATCATGCTCTGCTTCAGTATGTCACAGTACACGTTGGCTTTCCTGGTTCCCTCAATGAACTGTAGCTCCCCAGTGCCGGCAGCACTCATGCAGGCCCAGACCATGACACTGCCACCACCAAAAGTATACATCTATACTGAGGAGAGGTAGTTGAGATAATCCTTAAATGACAGATAAGGCACAGAAACATTGATATGAGATGAAACCCTCAGTTTGAACGTAAACAGTGATGCAGAGGGAGTGGAGGCAGCATCTGACATTATCAGGTAAATGCATATAGGAGGAATAAACACGACTAATTATAGAAAACCCTTATACACATATGTGTATATATGTTTGGTCTGGGCCTGCATGAGTGCTTCCGCCACTGGGGAGCTACAGTTAATTGAGGGAACCATGAATGCCAACATGTACTTTGACGTAGTGAAGCAGAGCACGATCACCCTCCCTTCGGAGATTGGGCCGTAGGGCAGTATTCCAACATAACGACCCCAAACACACATCCAAGACGACCACTGCCTTCCTAATGAAGCTGAAGGTAAAGGTGATGGTCTGGCCAAGCATGTCACCAGATCTAAACCCTATTGAGTACCTGTGGGGCATCCTCAAACGGAAGGTGGGGGAGTGCAATGTCTCTAACACCCACCAGCTCTGTAATGTCATCATGGAGGAGTGGAAGAGGACTCCAGTGGCAACCTGTGAAGCTCTGGTGAACCCGATGCCCATGAGGGTTAAGGCAGTGCTGGAAAATAATGGTGGCCACACAAAATATTGACACTTTGGGCCCAATTTGGACATTTCCACTTAGGGGCGTACTCACTTTTGTTGCCAACGGTTTAGACATTAATGGCTGTGTTTAGTTATTTTGAGGGGACAGCACATTTACACTGTTATACAGGCTGTACACTTACTACTTTACATTGTAACAGAGTGTCATTTCTTCAGTGTTGTCACATTCAAAGATATAATGAAATAGTTACAAAAATGTGATGGGGTCTGTCTGCCTCCTATAACTTCTTCCTAGCTCATAAGTGTTAGATATTTTGTATGCCACCTGCTTATTAGTAAAAACTTATATTACAGACCATTTTAGTACAACAGAAACAAATTGCAAGCCAGTTTAATGATCATACCGGATTGCATACATAGCGCGTCTAATGCAGGGCTTGAAAAATCAATTAAAACTAAGCGCCAACCAGGTTTTTTTAGGAGCCAGGTTGTGCATTATACATAGAAATATATTTGTAACCGCTAAAGTATTAGAAGCCAGCAGTATAACATTTTAAAAGCTCTGGCTTCTGGAATTTGTCAAGCCCTGCCCTAGTATTTTTCATTTATTCTCTTGATATTGACAATATACATAATCAGTATACTGTCAGTAATATTCTTCTCTTATATATCACAGTTTGGCCAAAGAAAAAGCTATGTATGAGAAAGAAGCCATACAACAAGAAGAAAAAGTAGAACGCATGAAAAGTGAAGGAGGGGATGAATATGTGATTAAGAAACAGGTAAATATATTTTCTTCACTAAACACATTTTAGTAATATTAAAAATAATGTATAATTGTGTATTCAGTGAACAAATAAGTCTGTTTGTTTGTTGTGAAGTGTGGGCTAACTGGACATTTAGAATATGTGGGGGTCTCCGTATTTTAGCCTCTTTAAAAAATAATACATGGTGGCACATCTTTTGCGCGCTGGAGACCAGTGCGTCGTCATCAGGGTGCAGAGAACTGCGCTTTGATGTGCTCTGCGCTCCGGCATGCATCCCATCTGCCCCATTCATATTTACTGGACCTGCTTGCTGGAGGCTGCCATGGCTAAGGTAAGGGGCTATATATATATATATATATATATATATATATATATATATATATATATATATATATATATATATATATATATATATATATATATATGTATATATATATATGTATATATATATATATATATGTATATATATATATATATATATATATATATATATGTATATATATATATATGTGTATATATATATATATGTGTATATATATATATGTGTATATATATATATGTGTATATATATATATTATATATATATATATATATATATGTATGTGTATATATATATATATATATATATATATATATATATGTATATGTGGGACTGGCATGTGTCACTAGGAGCATATTGTATGTAATGTCACTGTCGTTGTGTGCATGTGTCACTAGCCACATGTATTGTATGTTTATCACGACATACATGATAAAGATGCAATGCTACATGCTCCTAGTGACACATGCACACAATGCCTGGCCCATATGACACACTGTCAGACCCTTACCTTAGCCCTGGCAGCCTCCAGTAAATATGAGATAGGGGCCTCTGTGGCCGATGGGATGCAGGCTGGAGCGCAGAGCGTCATCAGGGCGCAGTTCTCAGGGACCTGATGACGGCGCGCTGTTTTGTAGCGCGCAAAGGTCTGTGTGCCGAATACATTAACTTGTCCTTTCATTCTATACAGTTACTCATCTATTGTGTGTCTTATTCCATATCTTACTAACTTTACAAATAGTTTCATTTGTTGTTTATATAAAGTTACTGTGACATAGACATCTGCAATATGACTGAAGAGCGAGTGTGGAAGAACACTTGGTAAACAGGTGTGCTTGTTCATAATACACCATAAAATACATAGCTTTGGACCAACAGCAGGCAAACCAATATATGCCAACAATGAGAAAATTACAGCAAACAAACATCAGAAAATGACTGGATTTTTCAACTTGTGTTGCCCAAACTATGCAGTAGGTTTCAGTTTTTTGTCATAATGCGTTATGTTTGCATATTGCCAGGAAATGCCTAATGTGCAGCAAAACCGTTCATTTGTTAATTGTGTGCCAGAACAAATCTGGTTTTCTCTGCAACTTTTTAACATGCCAAGCTGTGCTCCAGTTTGGCATGTTATAATTTGAGTACGGTTTGTAGAGGACTTGATAATATCTGACTGAAGGTTCAAGTACAGGACACAATGTAAAACTGCGCTTGTAAAGTATGTAACAAAATAATAGCTGCTATGCAAGACAGATGCGAAAAACCTATATTTAGTGGAGTTCATCCTTTGATAGTTCCATCTTGAGCTGCTAGTCTGTCTGTAGCCTGAGGGGAGGGATATTGTATGGGAACTTACTCTTCCACTGAGTTAAGTGTCAAGTGGCTATATGAATTGGCAGTCCTTAGACCAAACTTAATAGGGATCTTATTTGAACCCACTCTCCCTCCCACACATCCCAGATTTCTAATGCCTGTCTTTATTAAATCAAAATTGAATTCAGTAGTTAAATAAAAGCTGTATTTATTTCATTTAAACTCTGTAAAAGTGTTTTTTACACATTATCAAGGTAAATTATTCAAAAGAGAATCTTTATACATAAGACACTTCATTGGCCCTTTCCTGTATACTTGTGATTTTTTTTTTTTTTTTTTAATTAAAAGTAACTCTTGATTAGGTGAAGCTTCCCATCTAAAACAATAGTTTAATATATTCTGGTTTCTGAATTTTAGAATGAAATGTTCGTATAATACAAGAGTTTATAATAGAAGTGTAATAATTAAAATAATAAATAATTAAAATTATACAATAATTACAATAGAGCATTACATCAGAGATACTCCTTGGACTCTTTCTGCTTCACATTTTTTTTGTTTTGTTATATTTTGGTCCTAGAGTGATTAAAAAAAAATGTTAGTTTGTAGAATCAACACATGTTTTGCACTGCCAAAATTTTTAATTCTACATTTTTATAATATTGATAAGATTGTCTCAAAAGAGTGAAAGTGAATGTTTAGTTATAACATCAATGCAACCTTTTAGAATAGCGTTTTTTATACTTTTTTTAATATTTTACCAGTGCAAATGTAGATTGAATGTCTTCATTGCACAGTAACACGGATTGCACTGGAAGTGAACAGAGACACAGAGTAGGTGGAAAGACGTGAAAGACGCTTTTAACAGATAAGGTAGTGCAAGGGTTGGAATCTGAAGAAAATTATTTGCAAGTATGTTCTATATAATTAATAAAGTCAAAAGAAATATAATGAACTATAGATGGTGAATATCCTATCATATGACAAATGTGCCTAAGGGTCATTTCAGTAACCTAATGAATATATAAAGCTGGTGGGTAAAGTAATGCTAAGTGAATCTCATCAGGTTAATCCTATATAAAGTGTATCACTGCTTTTGTGGGGATACTAGAAGTCCCAGCATATTGCCGACGATGAGTTAAATGAAGTAGATCTATACTACATGTGTAGAAATAGAAAAAAAACATTCAAAGCACAAAACAACTCTTATTGTGAATTTCTGAGAACATTTGCACATATGATTACATATTTTTTTTTTTTTTTTTTAACACCTTTAAAGGGTACAATCTAGATGACTGGAAGCCACTGTCCGCTCCAAATGATAGGAATATCACTTGAGTCCTTATTGTAGTGGATATTGTAGCTAGAATACATCTGTAAAAACCAAATCCGTAATACCATTTTAACTCAACAGTGTTTTGATGGAACATGTTTACAAATGTAAAAAGTACTTGTGCCGTGTAATATTTTAGAATCTACATAGACTGGCTTTGCAAAGTGTTTTGCCACTGTTATTCAACTCTCTAATGTATAAAATATAATATGATGCCCTTATTTTATCGTATTGACTCGGTTGTGACCCGGGTCCAGTAGTGTGTTATATGGGAGTTAAATAGTATCTTACTTCCATTGTTGTACGCCCATAAGTGAGACAATGATGTGTGATTACAGAGACTAGTATAGGGATAGGGATTTGAAAAATCATTATGTTAACATATTCATTTGTGTTTGAATCCATAGGGTCTATTTTTAGTATACGTTTTTTAGAAAGTGTTTTTATCTGTTTGTACCATTGTATAAGTTTTATAGTATACTAGTTTGTTTTTATATATTGTCTGTGCCGCCAGATGTGGTGTGTGTGTTCAGCTTGCCCAGTAATTCGGCTGACTAAATGTAAATATGCACAATACAGATTGTAGATTGATAAAGGATTGTATTACTCTTTGGTCATTGTTTATTGATGCTAGTAGAAATGTGTGTTTAATTATTTCATTAAACTTCAAATGGAAAAAATATATATATTGATTTCCAAGTATATTTTATCTATTTACATTCTAATAGTGATTTGTAAATTATTCCTTTGCAGATATCCTTTCCAGTTATCTTAAAACCTTTGTCTTTTCTGTTTTTTCTTTTTCTTGATGTGATTGTATCCGTGATCAGTTACATACTTCATTCTTTCTGGTTAATTGCGTAACGATAAAGCATGTAAGCCTATTTAAGAAGTATGCTATACTGATAACTTTTTATTTTTATTTTAAACAGATTTGTACAAAACAACATTTTGGTCTGTAGGCAGGAAAAAATGTTCATTCAGTGGGGTGCCAGTTTAGTAATTTTACTCCCAACTGCATGGTGAGAATATCATCTCTCTCAGAATGAAGTGGAGTGATAAGTAATAACTTTTTTATGCATGATAAGCATCAGAATACAAACCTGCTGTTTTCTGCTTTCCATTTTCTATACTTTTTCTTTTTCACTTAAAACCTCCTGCCAGGACCTCAGTATGTGATCAATATACTCAATAACTTCTTTTTTTTTTCATGGAGTAATTATCTCCCTGATATTATCTGTGCACAGTACTTCTTTATTACCAAAAAGATGCAGGAGATTTTTTATAAAACCAGCTGCTCCCATTTATAGATTTGCAGGTTCTTTACGAAATAGTAGGGGGAAATGCTTATTTTAAGTAAACTTGGGGGGGGGAAATAGCTTTTACATACCAATTCAGAATGCCATGGAAATAAATGTTATTTATATAAGGAATACAGGTTTTCTGTTGTATAAATTACACCACGCAGATATGGAAGCCTTTTCAGCAGTTTCTAATGAAGTATATGCTTGAACAGCACACAGAATTATATATTCTTTTTTAACTAGAAAGCTGCTTAACTCTCAGTATTCTGCATCCAGACATACAAATTAGATTTGTTTTTACGTTGGTGTCTCTTTCCTGCTTTTTAGTACAACACTGATTTGATGGCATTTACACAATTAAACACAATTGTGGATAGCATCCTTTCATAAGACAAATGTTTAGTCTTCAGATAACAATTTCCTTGCTATGTTTTCTTTCAGATTGAGGTCTTGCAGGAATCCCGCATGATGATTCCAGACTGCCATCGTAGATTAGCGGCGGCTCATACAGATCTTGCACAACTCTTAGTAAGTTCTGCACACATATACGTTTTTCATCTACTTGTTTTAATAATAAATTATCATATTTACAAAGCTTTGAATATTAAATGCTCATTACCATACATTAATTTCCTTGTTTATGTTGGAAACCTTTTCTGATCAGGACTGTTGGCCTATTTCCTTCTAATCAAATTTTAAGATTTTTGGCACTTTAAAAATAGATTATTAAAGAACATTAGGAAATCTTTATTTGAAGCATAATAAATCATGTCACAAATAAAAGAATGTATGGGTGTTGTTGTGCATACATGCATGCTTATTATTAGACAATCATAATATTAATATTAAGGTGGAATAAATCACTGGGGTAAAAAAAAGTATAAATAATATGAAATTGGGTGACAAAAACACCATATAATGTTAAATACTACTCATATAATCATATAATAAATATACAACTAAACAATAAAAAAAATTAAATCTCAACATACAAGTATCTAAAACATCCAGAGTTATAAACATATGACCAAAATATTCCCAGATAAAGTGCTAAATAAAATCAATCATAATGAAAGCACAGAGGAAAGATTGATCCTTGTATATTGGTGCGTAATCATAGGATCACCCAGATATGAGGTTGACAGTAAAATAAAGTAAAAAAACAAAAACAAAATGCTGATTCCAATGATAAATATCAAAAAATGTAACCTTTTAGAAGACCCAACTCACAATTAATGTTGGCAATTGCGGGTTTTAACAACCCTATTGGGGAACCTCGTAATCACCCCAACTTGATGAGAATAAAAAAGAACAATACTTAGTGTCAACGTCGGCAAGAACACCTGACCGGCCATTTCTCTACAATCCAAGCAGCTTCCTCAGGCTCTACATCATTGAATATGAGGATCAATATTTCATTTGTGCTTTCATTGTGATTTATTGTATTTAGTGCTTTATCTGGCAATATTATGTTCATATGTTAATATCTCTGGCAGTTTAAGCTAGTTATATGATGTGGTATCACTGTAGTTGTATTATTTTTATAATTAAATTGTTGTATATGCAGTATAATTGCTATGAGTGGTTGTCTTTCTCACTTATGTTTACCACTATATGGTGTTCTTGTCACCCTAGCTGAAATTATAGTGATTTATTCCATCTTGCCATTTGATTGTCTAGTAATAAGCATTTATTTATGCACGAGGATACCCATATATGCTTTTAATTGAGGCATCATGTATACATTATCTTACTATTGAACAGTGATGTTATGCGCATTAGGAAAGTATTGTTTAGCTTGTATCATTGCACTTCAAAAATAAACATGGTGGGGAAAAAAGGACTAAGAACTGAAACAAAGATCAAAATGTAAATACTTAGGGCCTCATTCAATTGCAATTTGGCCAATTGAATAGGGCTCGATATAAGCACATAGCATATGTTTTTTTACAGATGTTTTAAGTTAGTGAACTTCTATCCAAAATCAAGGTCTTTACTAGCTAAAAACTTCTTCTGTAAAAAAAATATGCTATGAGCTTATATAGAGCCCCATTCAAATGGCCAAATCGCAATTGAATGAGGCCCTTAGTATATATCTTTTTTTTTTTTTTTTTTTGTTAACATAAAAGCTGAGCACATTTTGTAACCGAACAAGTAGAATAATGTAAAGTAATACATGATATTACCAATATTGTTAAAAAAATGTTTTTCAGTACAAAGCATTAAACAATCAGTAATTTAAATGTGTCCTCCATATGTACATATTTATTTTTTTAATTTCATAGAACTAATTTTAGACACAGAAGAACATTTAAGTAGTTATGATTTTAATCGCTTTGCCTTGTTGGCCTTCTTCAGGAATGTTTTTGGAAAGTTGTATTACAATATATATTTGGTTAAAAAAAAGGATATGAATTTGTCGTTAAAAACAAAACATTTGCCATGTTTTGGTATTGCATAACCTTACAAGATGATGAATCCACTGATATGGGAGTTTGCTTTTATTTTTTATTTGGTGTGAAATGTTAATTTTTTTTTTTATTCTTCTAGGAGAACGAAAAAGACTTGGAAGGAGCAGAAGAATATACAGATGCTCGTTCCATGTTGGAGTCCGTGAACTTAGAAGCATGAACACGGCCCAGCCTTATGTTTTTATGCATTGACACCATTCTTCTGTAGCAGTAGAATACTGGAAGACCAGGCCTTTGAATAAGGATCTGTTAAAATTCCCTTTCTGTAGATGCATACATAAATAAATTCCTTTCTTTATACAATTGTATAGTGCAATACTTATTCTCTTGTGCAGAAAACGAAACTCCTTTTTTTGTGTTTAATTCAGATATTTAGTTGGTGCAATGTATGTACTTTTCTATTACTTTTGAAAATACTATCTCAGGAAAGCTATTTCTGTTTTTGAAGTTTTGACTAATTGAAATTAATAAAAAGAATGATGCTTTTGCCAATTAGTTAGTTTTACTGTATTTTAATGAATTGTAGCATTCCACAAGCTCCTTGCAACCAGGGTATGATCTTACTGAGAACCAAATTCAAACTCATATTGTAATTTATTTTAGCTATATATCACATCTACCAATATGACTGCATAGTGCTATTATTAGCATTTTAAATTTGCAAATATCTGTTTTCTCTCTTATACCTGATTCTAAGGGGATGTATTTCATTTATTGTTTTGTGATGAGATGCAGATAAAAGGGGAATTTTCTGATTATTTATTTTAATGAATGATTTTGATGATACAAAGTTCATCTTGAACCAAAGGAGTTGAAATGTCAGTTGTGCATACTCTGGATTGTCTAGCATTCTTGCTGGTGAGAGTGATTAACTGTCGGTCCAACAGGTTTTATTTTTGAATTTAGAAGTATTTAAAAAAACAAAAAGAAAAGAGTTTAAAGAGAAACAAATATTTTGGTCTTTCTGTATAAAATATAAACAATGTCAAGAAAACATTAATTTTGTCCTAATATCAGCAGCAGCTGATCCAGAGGCGTTGTGGTCCTTGAAAGTATCTACTAATTGCGAAACATTAAAGTTCAAGAGAAAAAAAAATATTGTTTGTGAAGTATTAACAAGCATTAGCAGCAGTGTAAGCTATAAACATAAAACATTTTAGAGAAAATCAGAATATTTGAATTCTCATTAGATAACTACACTTGATTGCAACTGAAACCCTTCCCCATCACACTCCCAGAAAAAGGCATTTTGCATCAATAAATGGTAAACATCTCTCACATGCACACAACTTCCACCAAAGTATCGTTGATGCCTCCAAAATCCAGCATTGGCATAAAATGTATGTATTTTTTGGTAGTCCTTTAAAACCTCACTAAAATGCATCTATTTAATGAAGCTTATCACCTTCATACTTAATATTTCTAATTTATCTATCACCTTCCAAACCCCTTAGATTACTTTTTCAAGCATCATATATGATTAAAAAAACTCACAAATGTACAATCTATATGCAAGATTTTAAGCTCAAAAACTATTCCTTTAATCTGTATTGATATTGTTTCATCTTCCGTATGGCGCTGCAGAATATGTTGGCACATTATAAATATTAGATAATTATAATATCAGCTACCCCTGGCAACCCTTTGCCAAATCATCATCATCATCAATTTTCTCTGCGGACTGTACATATGCAAAGTTTATCATCTGTTTTCAATCTGGAAATCCATCCTTCTTAGGACGTCTGTTAAAAATGTTGTTCTCTGTTGCTCCTTGTGGAGATCCCAAGTACATCTAATGTAAAAAGACTTTCACAAGTTAAAGGAACATTTTCTGTTAAGAGCTATATCATGGAAGTGTATATCGAAGCTGTTACGACCCAGAGCTGAGGTGCCATGTGCCACCTCACACCGCCTGCTTTTAGCTTACAGTATTTTCTCTAGGTTGTGAATTTTGGGGTTTTACTTTCAGTGCCCAGCCTCCATCAGTCAGTCATACCTAGAAATTACCAGTTCTCATGATCCTCTAACACAGGAAAGCACTACTACCCCAGTGGTTAGAAGCAGAGTTGCAGGCAGTGTCCACAACAATAATTTCAATGGTTAACATTATTATATTCCTTCAGATTATGTGTGTTCGACTGACAGCAGTTTATTGAGCTGACACAGTATTTATCCACACTCAGTCCCAGCATGTCCCATATATTAACCACAACGTTCATTATTGTGGCCTACATTTCATTACACATAGCAACATCATGTCATATTAGATATTAAACATGCCTAGGTACCGCCTTTACATCAATAAGGCCAACCACACATACTGCCCTGTGCAAATAACATCATATAGTAACCTCAACAATAATTATTGTGGCCTACATTACACATAGCAACATCATGTCCTATTTCTTAGCAAGTCCCATGTCCATTGAAATAGTTGGCAATCACATGGGCTGGGGTTACAAATAACATGATTCAGGCACTTGGTTCCCCTCAGCGCCCACAATAGTCCATAGTACAAAAAGTTTAGCGGAGTCCAACCTGGGCATGCCAAAAGCTCCTTACTAGCCTTTTGAACAGTTCTCTTGGGATTTTAGTGTCCTATTTAATTATTACATTATGCTATTCTTTTGTAGCGTTTATTGCAAACTATAGATTTGCTTAAATTTGGTGCTAGAGATTGCATGTAAATGGAAGGCAGGTCTTCTGCCTTAGGATTTCACTGGGTGTTTATACTGTGAAATTAGTGGTGACATTCTCAAGTCATCTCCCACCAGGGCCTAGGGCTTCAAGTATACTTCTACTCTTGGTTCCTCACTGTTTACAGTGGACTCATTCCAAGAAAACAAATGATCTCTGTTTATTGAGGTGCCACAGGGACGTTCACTCATCGTGGTTATGCCCAATCCATCTGAGTTCTCACTACTTGAAATTATATTCTGCTCAACATCCCTGGATCATCAGCCCCTGACATCTGGAACAGTCATTTCAAGCTCTATTCCTGTAACCCTCACTGTAGGGGTATTGTACTCCAAAACTATATAATTCTATGTCATTGACCTCCTTCTACTCATCATTTTGTATGTCCATAGCTCTACCCCCAAAAACTGACTATCACCTGGAGTCCAGCCTGTGCAGAGTTTGGTATCCTTAACCTAGGTGCTGTAGCCTTATACTGATCACAATGGACTTCTGCCTGACTGTTACCATTTATATTATGACTAGGAAATTGCCCGTCAAAAATGACAGAAATAAAATTTGAAAGCTGGCAATGCTGCTTGCTAGACCATGCTTGTCTCTTCCCCCTTGTAACTTGCGGCCCTCGACGTTAAGGCACTACAACTCTCAGCACTTGAGTGAGGAGCGCCAAAGGCGCTCATTGCCTGCGAGGTGAGCAGTGGAGGCAATGAAACATGCAGGACTTAGCCTCCAAAACCCAAAATTCTCCCAATAAGAGCAGGAGGGAGGAGGGTCGATCTGTAGTAGGAAGGGAGGCTGATAGGCCAAAGAGGACCTTCAGGAATTGAACCCTTCTTCCTCGGCAATAACCTCCTCCTGTGGTGGCTTCTTCGGAGGCCCTGATGTTGCTGAAGAAGAATAACATATTTATTTTCTAATTTAAGAAGCATGACTTAGTCATTCATGGTCCTCGTCTACGTTGTATATGTGATATTTATTTGGCAGCTGAGTTACAGAGCCATTGCTGTTTAATACAGGACATATCAGTGAGTATTTGTGTATGTTTTGTGAACATGATTGATGATGGTGTTGTATGATTGGTGGTGCATATATTCACCTTGCAGAGTCTTGGGCTGATCTGTATCCTGTGGACATTCTGCCCCTCATAGGTTCCTCCCACCCATTATATTCTCTGACTACTGGGGAATCCTCACCTGTGCCTCTTGCACTAGTAGCTTCCTCAGCCATCTTCCTCGACTATGGCCCTGCAGTCAGAGCGGTGGCCAACACTCTTGACATCCCTGACGTGAATTCCCACACCGCTGACCTTTGTAGCCATCTCTCTCCACAATTTTGCCCTCTAACTTCTCTCTCTGCCTTCATGGAGGAAATGCAACCTATTGTGGATGGCACTTAGGAGGAAAATCATTTTTGCTTATAAGTAATTGGGAACCTGTGTTTATCAGCCTTGTTACCACAAAACTGTGCCTGGATATCCTGACCTCCCAGCACTGGCGTTGAGGTCTGGGGCTTACCTTCCTCCTACCCCCATTAACCATTCTGCTCGTGTACCTGCAGTGGGGGGCAACTCTAGTTCCATTATCAACACCACCACCACTCTTCTCCCTCTCACCACTCCTGTCCCCAGGACCCCTCTACCTCTCTGGCTCTCCACTCCTCTTCCCTCAATCTTCCCTCCATCTGGGACAAACAAACCGCTTACATGCAGATACATGCACAGACACACATGATCAACAGAACAAAAGTGTTAATGCTTTTATAAAAAAAAATATATGCTGTTTTTGGGGGGGTTGGATTCTTATTGTGTATGCTGCAAGGGTAATAGGATGGGTATAGAGTAGGGTGTATGTGTTGGTGAGTAGTCTGCATTTGGGGATGGATATGGGCTATAGAGTAGATTGGATAGAGATTATGGAAGGCCTATGAATTGTGTTCTGAATATTATTTATATAGGGGTATGTAGACCACATGAATATTTTACAAGTGAATTTACATGTAAACGTTTTTTTGGCAACAATAAATCAAACTCAAATTCTCTCTAATGTAAGCTCCTACTCTGTCACTCGCAATAAACCTATTCTCCATCCCTGGGTCCACGGGTTTAACCTCTACAGCACATCACAGGAAAAGTTTAAGCGGATACACAGGTTTTTATAGCAGATATCAATGATACAATACTTCCTGATGTTCTATACCTAGACTGGGATTGTTAAGGGAACAAACCATGAGCCTCCTTCAATTGCAAGGCCACAAGTTATGGAGTATAGGCCATATGTCTGTAGGCCCACAGCATTCGCAAGTTATGGTGCTATTCAATTGGCCGAGCCCGCATGTCCTGTCCCGAAAGTCGAAATCGGAACCCATGCCATCGTATATAGCATTTCCGATCATGATCAATTAACCAAGCCCCCATCTCCCTAGTCAGAAACAGCCAATAGAAATAGAGTTAAGGCATGGAGCTGACATGTCTATCAAATAGCGAACCCTAAAATTTAACCCCATGATGCAGGGGTCCTCATCGGAACACCAGCAGGGTCCCCACATTAAACCCATGATGCAGGGGTCCCAGTCGAGACCCCCCGCAGGGTCCCCACATTAACTACATGATGCAGGGTCCCAATTGGAACCCCCGTATGATACCCACATTAACCCTTGTTGCAGTGGTCCCGAGCATTTAAAAATGTAAATCCCCCGTTGCGGCTGCCTAAAGGGCCAGCGGCACAAAAATAGTTAGCCTCTGCCGTGGGGGTACTGTAAGTCCCCCCACTGCACCTAACATTAACTCCCCTATGCTGCGGGGTCCTACATTAACCCTTGCTGCGGGGGTCATGAGTTTCCCTCCTTGCAGTTCCTTAAAGGACTTTAAAGGTGCTTAAAGGACCCACACTACAATTCTAATTAACCCCATCATTCATGGGTCTCTATACAGACCCCATGAGCCTCTAATTAACCCCATCAGTCCCATAAGGCTTTATATAGACCCGTTTGGGACAATAATTTACCCTGACATTAACACGATAATGCTTTTTTATTTTTTGTAATTAGTCCTTTGCAATTTTTGGTACTTAGTGGGTTTTTTTTATTTTCTGTAATGTGGGTGTTTTTATTTTTTGTACTTAGTGGGGTGTTAGAGATTTTATTAGGGGGTTAGGTAGGTAGTGTAGGGGTTAATAGGATAGGATAGAGCATAATAGGGTAGGGTAGAGGGGGTTAATAGGATAGGATGGGGTTAATAAGGTATGGTAGAGGGGGGAAATAGGATAGGATAGGGGATAATAGGGTAGGGGTTTATTGGGTACAGTTAGGGGTAACTAGGTACAGTTAGGGGTAATTGGGTACAGTTATGTTTTTTTGGGTACAGATATTGGTAATTAGGTACAGTTAGGGTTTAATGGATACAGATAGGGGTAATTAGGTACAGTTAGGGGTAATTAGGTACATATAGGGATAATTAGGTACAGTTAGGGTTAAATAGAACTAGATAGGTATAACTGAATCTATATAGGGTTAAGTGGTTAGTGATAAGGTTAATTTTGTATGGTGAGGGTTAAATAGGTTTAGGTTTAATTACTTAGAGGGGGTTAATTACTTAGAGGGGTTAATTTAGATTAGTGCTTAGACTTAGTGTCATGAGTGTCCTGGAGGACCATCATGGCACTAATAGTGTTAATGTCAGGGTTAGTTATTGTCACATAAGGGTCTATATAGACCATTATGGGACTGATGGGGTTAATTATGGAAAGGGTTGATTAGAATTGTAGCGCAGGACATTTTAATTTTAAATGCTGCGGTGGTCCCGATCGGGACCCCCGCAGCAAGGGTTAATGTAGGGACCCTGCGGGGGTCCCGATGGGGACCCCACAGCATAGGGGCGTTAATGTTAAGTGCCACGGGGGTACTTACAGTACCACCGCGGCAGAGATTAAATATTTGTGTGCCGCGGGCCCTTTAAGGACCCACAGCGGGGGATTTACATTTTTAAATGCCTCCAGGGGTTCCTCCGCAGCAAGGGTTAATCTGGGGACCCTACATCATGGGGGTTTATTTAGGAGTGGGGGGTTAGGAGCAGTTAGGAGCAGTGGGGACAAAGCCCTTGCGAGTCCTCCTTGGTTCCCTTAACTGGTGGTTCGACTTTTGCCATTTGCGGGCTTGGTTTATTGGTTCTTACACTATCTTAGCTGCTTATGTAACTTGTAAGTACTCTTTCAAGTTCTTGTATGCTAATCTCCCTTACGTGACAAACCCCCTGGTTACATAAATGTAAGTTCCTACTTGAGTTAGCCTGCATGACCTGCATGGTCGGTGTGTTCTCTTCTCTCAGTAGGATTTCTTAAATATACAGCATTTTAATAGTTAAATATTTACCAGTAGCCAATTTATATCTATTTATCTACTGGTATACCCCGCTTAAAGCTATCCTGTTTAGAGCTGATTCGCTATAGAGCTGTTTTTCCTGCCAGACCCATCTTAATGCTAAACCCCCCTATAACGCTGTTTTTGCTTGCCAGACCCCTTTTTCTATAGCATTGCCTATAGCATTGCCCCTATATAACGCTGTTTATTGTCTGCCGGACACCTTTTTTTTTCCTCCATATTCCTTTTTATTGGTCCCTTAAAGAAAGGGAAAAAAAATATATATTCCACGGTATATCAGTAAGCCATGATACACAGATCAGGCAGCATCGTGCTATTTCACTTGTATAGGTGTTAATTTAACCAGTCCTGAGACCTCCTTAACACCTTTTTCCGTTTTCTAAACATTAAACATTTATAACTGTCGTTTTTAAAGACTGTTCAGTATCTATCACAGTAATCCTTAGCTCGCAGGCTAGGAATATGAGGCCTATGTTTCAATTGATAAATCATTGCCCGAACCCACCAGGCCTTCTCTGCTATGACCTCTCCTCCCCCTTTCCTCCTATATATGTACTAATTCTATCCTCCTGGAGCTAGGGCACCGTGTTAAAATTAACTAAACATATAACTGGGTGTAATATTGTCTAAAGATAAGGGAATGTTATCCTTTTTATTTCTTTAGAGTAGGATACTCTATGTGGGGTCTAGGGTCTTCTTTAATGGACTTCTCAGGAAGCTCCTGTACTAAAGGTCTAAACTTATAGTAGCTTTAAACTTAACCCTTGTCTTTCCTTGCCTTTTTCCCTCCCCTTTACAATTAATCAAATCCCCTTAAAAAACACCAAAAACTTAACTCAGTTTGGTCATTTGAATCGATCTGAGCGGAGGAAAAGACCGAATAGCCCTTTTAACGTAGGCTTGTTATCTTACCTCCTTGCTGCGCCCAGGCTCCTCGCCGGCTCCCCCCGCCTCCTCATCACCGCCCCCTCCTCCTCTATCTCTTCTTGTTTTCTCTTTATCCTTGATTTTTTTTTTTTTTGTCTAGGTTTACCCAACCCTTTGTTATCTTAATTGATTCGCATGGGTTCCTCTCTATCCCTGTTTCTATTGTTAGGGCCCTTGTTAACAAGCCAGGGATCCCAAATGTCCCTATACTTCTGAATAGCATCTGCTAGTATATGAGTCATGTGTTCGTTCACCGCTATATAATTTATTTTGTTCCTGATTGCCTGTAGTTCCAGTGTGGCTGAATCCACTTTGCAATGTGTGATCTAGTGGCTAAGTATATATATTGGAGAAGCTTGTTTTGAGAGTAGGATAACCCCAAATCTGGGATTCCTAATAAACAGGTTTTCTATTGTGCCCCCTACTCGTGTTCCCAGTGTTTCCGAGGCAAGATATGACACTTCTTTCCACATCTGTGAAACTATGGGGCAGTCCCACCACATATGCTTAAAAGTTCCTAGAGTGAGGCACCCTCTGGTACACATTCTCTCCCCTGACTTGCTCCATTTTGTCAATCTCTCCGGGGTCAAGTATGTTCTGTGCAAAACTTTAATAGCAGTTTCTAGGAGTGTTTGGTTTAGGGAGCCTTTGTATATGCTTTTCCATGCTTCCCCCCATCTCTCCTCATCCCATTGTTCGCCTAGATCCCTCTCCCACTCCTCCATATATCTGTCCCTTGTTCCCTCCGGTGGTTCATTGTATATATCATAGATCCCCCCAATAATTCCCTTAGTTAAAGGGGCCCTCT
This sequence comes from Discoglossus pictus, assembly GCA_027410445.1. NCBI lineage: Eukaryota > Metazoa > Chordata > Amphibia > Anura > Alytidae > Discoglossus > Discoglossus pictus. Next base: position 501,433,378 of record CM050163.1, on the reverse strand, counting down.
GGCATATTACCGATAACCAGGTTTTTTTGGGAGTCCCCCATGTTCTAGATATCTTGTTAACCAGGTGTTTGATTCTACAAAAGTTGAAATGTTGGCTAATGGGAATGTTATGGTGGTCTCCACATTCAAAAGTTAAAGGGGTCTCAGAGTCCAACCAAGCTCCCAGTCTATCCACTTTCCTAGATTTCCACCACCAGTTAGCTTCTGAACCTAGTCCCTGCGGCATCCATGGGTGACAAAGGACCGACAGCATTGGGGAGGGATGTTTGAAAAGGGATGTATGCTTTAGTGCCCATTTCAAGCTTTGCACTGTGGTGGAGATAACCGGATGTCTAATCCCTCCTATTGTATCTGGAACTTTGTCTAGCCATACCAATGTATCCCAGGAGTAAGGGTGTAGTATTTGATCCTCCATAATCTTCCATAAAGGATGGTGTATCCCTGAGTGGCTTATAGGGATGAAAGCCAACTGCGCTGCTCTATAATATTTCTTTAAGTCTGGGCATGAGAGTCCACCTTTATCCTTGTGTTTAAACATTATTTCCTTTTTAATTCTGGGGGGTTTACCCTTCCAAATGAAATGTGACACCTTTCTTTGGAATCCTTTCAGTTCGAGCTGAATGATGGGGACCGGCAAGGTCCTGAACAGGTACAAGAGCTTCGGAAGAATCGACATTTTGAAGACATTAATTCTGCCCAACCAGGAAATAGGATATCTAGTCCATTTCAGCATATCCTCGCTTAGTTTTTTATAGATCGGGGGGTAATTAGCCCTATATATGGAGTTTGTAGACGACGTTAATTTTATCCCAAGGTATTGGATGTAGGCTTTAGCCCATTGCAGTTTGTACCTTTCCGTTATTATTTCCTTTGTTTTGGCCTCTACGTTTAATGCTAATGCTTCTGTTTTCTCGACATTTATAAGTAAACCTGATCTCTGGCCAAATTCTGTTAGGGTGTCGAATAGTAGTGGGATTGATTTGCAAGGGTCTGTGATTGTGCATAACATGTCGTCCGCAAATAGGTTGATTTTAAAATGTTGCTGCCCTATTTTAAGCCCCTTAATTCCTGAGTTCGACCGGATCGCCTGAGCGAGAGGTTCTATCGCAATGGCGAACAGCAGTGGGGAAAGAGGGCACCCCTGTCTAGTCCCCCTCTCTATTTTAATAGTCCGATTGTATTTGCCAGGTAGTTTAAGTCGGGCTACTGGGTTTTTATAGTATGTATTTATTAAATTTAAGAAACTCCCATTAAATCCAAATTTATTTAAGACCTCTTTCAGGTATGGCCATTCCAATGAATCAAAGGCCTTTTCGATGTCTAGTGCTAACAAACAGGCCGGGGTTTTTGTACTATTAGCGTGGTGTATTAAGTTCACCACCCTCCTGATATTATCTCTGGCTTGCCTATGTGGGATAAATCCCACCTGGTCCCGATGTATAATTCTTGGGAGAAATTTTGAAATTCTGTCCGCTATTATTTTTGCCAGTAATTTAATATCCCCATTTAGAAGGGATATGGGTCTATAGTTTTTAATCTCTGAACTGTCCTTCCCTTCTTTAGGAAATAGGGTGATTTCCCCTAAGTTCATTTCGGAGGGGATCTCCTGACCCTCCAGAATATGATTATATAATTTAGTCAGTCTAGGTGTCAATATATCCGTAAAGGTTTTATAATACATGTTCGTGAACCCGTCTATACCCGGTGCCTTTCCCAGTTTCATTGCCTGGATTCCCTTTCCTACTTCCTCCTGTGTAATCCTCGCATTAAGAGAATTTACCTCCGATTCCCCCAAACAGGGCAAGTCAAGTCTATCTAGCCAAGCTCTGATACTGTATACGGTTTCTTTACTTGAAGCTGAGTAAAGTTTTTGGTAAAAATTATGGAACAATTCTTGTATTTTGGAAGGATCTGCTGTTTTGATATTTTCGTTATTTTTTATGCAATAGATTCTCGAGAGAGCTTGCTTAGATCTTAATTTTTTCGCTAACATCCTATCCGGTTTGTTTGCTTGGAGGTAAAATTTGTGTTGGGTTCTCCTAAGAATTTTCTCTGCCCCTTCCGAATAAATCTTATCTAGTTCCACCCTCACGCTTTCTATTTCTCGCCTAATCTGAGTTGTAGGGTTTTGTTGATTTAATTTTTCTAATCTTCCTAGTTCCTCTGTGAGTTTTATTTCCTGGGCTCTCTGTTCTCGTCTGAACTTAGATGTCTCTTTCATACAAATGCCCCGAATGGACGCCTTATGGGCTGCCCATACCCAGCCAGTCCCCACCCCAGGTGTCTCATTTCTTTCAAAGAAAAATTCCAATTCTTGGGCTATTCGTTTTTTAACTGTCGGGATCGTCAGTATTCTTTCATTCAGTCTCCATTGATAAGGAGGTTTAGTCAAGGATCCCAGGTTTATGGTTGCCTACACCAAACTATGGTCTGACCAGGCACACAGTATTATGTCCACGTTTTGAGAGTCAGGTATAAAGGAAGGGTCGGTTAACAAGTAGTCTATTCTGGAGTATGTTTTATGGGGGTAGGAATAGAAAGTAAATTCCCTGTGTCCTAAATGTCTTTCCCTCCAGAGATCCGCTAACTCAAGCTCTCTTAGCAGTCTGTTGATTTGTTTCAATCTTTTAGTGAACTTGTCTCCAAGGTCTTTCCCAGTTCTATCCTTTTTGGCATCTAGTACCAAGTTAAGGTCCCCCCCCAGAATAATCCTACCCTGTTTTACCAAAGACAAATGTTTCAATGCCCTGATGAGATTTTTATGAGGAGAGATGGTAGGAGCATATATTACTGCTAGCGTGACCGGGATGTCTAGAACCCTTCCCATCAAAAAAAGATAGCTTCCCTGTCTATCTGTAACTTTTTTGTCCAGGGTGAAGGGAAAGTTTTTGTGGAGTAGAATTGCCACCCCCTCCCTTTTGGTACTGCTACTTGTTGTGTGGAACGTAGGGACATTTCTGTTCATAAATGTCGGAATTTGTTGATGCTTAAAGTGGGTTTCTTGAATAAAAATTACAGCAGGGTTAAGTGTTTTGTAAAATTGAAACGCCTTGTTCCTTTTAGTGGGGGAATTAAATCCTTTAACGTTATGTGTAATAAAGACGTGTTCAGCTTCACCCATGGTCTAGAGTAACGTGTGTAGCTAATGTCTGCCGAGACTTACCCTTAGGAAGAGAGGATTCGGAGTCAGCGCCCGAGGAGTAGGAAAGCCGGCGAGGAAGCCCCGCAGTCCTCCATCCGCTAATCTGATTGTGGATAGTATGAAGAGAGACAAGTTGATGACCAAACATATACAAATAAAACTTTTCGAACCTTTGATCCTTCCCCCCCCCCCTTTCTTCTTCCTCATAATTCCTTTCATCTTGCACCTATCGTGCCTAGGGAGTAACCACTAAAAAATCCCGGATACTTCCCTAGAATGAGGACATTCTCTTTCGTAATCTAACCCGTTCCTAAAACTGAGCGAGTCAAAAAGTACTGAACTGGAGTGCTAGCCCCCACTACATTGGAAGGAGCAACAAGTACTGTAAACTGTAACTAGTATTCTCTTATATGAATCAGATATCGTGGATATTTTGGGAAACCTTACCCCACCTCATACCTAAGTCTAATAATAGAAATTCCTGTGTTTTACAGTAGAGTCCATTTGTAAAGAATAACCTTATAGTCTCTGCAACCTTGGAAATCATCTTTAGAGAAAGTCAACCCTCTCCTGAGGCATTCCCTTGATCGATTCTTACTGTTCCATCACTCCGGTCCCTAAGCCCCTTGTTACTGTCATTCCTTTGCTTTTTCTTGGCAGAGACTTCTATCCAATCTCTAGTTGGTCTTTCCCTCGGCTTAGGGAGTTGGCCCATTAGATTGGAGCCTTCTGGGTGCAATTGTAGGTGAATAAGCTTTTTTTGGAGCGCGCCCAGTGAGTGTGCTACATGTGTTTGCTCATTCCAGCGAAATTGTAGGCTAAAGGGGAATCCCCAACAATACTGAATTCTGTTTTTTATTAGAATTTCCAAAGCCGGTCTCATTTCTCTCCTTTTCGCCAAGGTAGATGGAGCTAAGTCAATAAACAATTGTAGTTGTGTTCCGTCCGGGCCAACTATTCTAGGCAATTTCCTGGCCGCTGCCATTAGCAGATCTCTGGAGCTCTGTCTCACAAAACGAACGACTATGTCCTTAGGTTTCTCTGAATTGATTGGACCTCCAAGGGCCCTGTGGGCTCTTTCAATGAGCAGCACCTCCTCTGCTTGATTCGGTAGAATGGTGGTAAATACCGCTTCTAGATAGGGTACAAGATCCTGTACATTTTTAGGGACACCTCTCAGCCGTACGTTGTGTCTTCTGGATCTATTTTCCAGATCTTCCAATTTATTTTCAAGAGCCTCTATACGAGTAGAGTTGGAGCTGATATCAATTTTATCATCCTCTTGTGTGGAAATAATCATCTCGGTTCTTTTTTCTAACTCGTGTGTTCTCTGACCTATTGCACTGATCTCTTCTCTCATCTCCTTTAGTGCTATTGCAAGTTGAGTTTTCAACATTAGTTCAAATTTCGCCATTGCCGAGACAGAGAAATCCACGTCAGTGATGGTGTTGGGCCTTTCCCCTTCATTCTCCGACATCTCAGATCTTTCTGGGGAGCTTTCCCCTGCTTTGGTAGCCAAACTGGATGCTGCCTGGAAATGCTCAGGGATGGCTCTGGAGGATGTGCTTCTCTTAGCCTTCTTCATCTTTCGCTCAGTTTCCTCCCTGGCTCTCTTGTCTCTTGGGTGGTCTCCCTGGTAGAAGGGTATCTTTCCCCTAATAGTTGTCTTGGCACCCCTAAAAGAACACTAAGTACTGCTCTGGGAAGTGCCTATGTAAAAATGTTATGGAAGGTGCTGCTTGAGTTGGGGTAATTTATAGTTTCATCTTTGTTTAGTCTTGCATTGTCTAAGACTCAAGGCTTTCTGCCTGTTGCTCCCCCTGTTGCTCTATCTTCTAGATTCCATCCATGAGACCCTTGCAGAATAAAAAAAAAGAGCAATAGAGAGAAAAGACAGTGGGGTGGGCGCTCACCCTCATGGTGGGATTCTCCCCTTGGTAATGCCGGAACCGTGTGCCTATTAGGCCAAATTCCATCTGCTACTTCTGTGTTCCAATAAAACCTCCTAAGTATGTATTTTATGCAGGTCTCTATTTGTTCTTAGCCCGTAACTTTGGTCTTCCCTTTTTTTATAGAATATTTTTCTGTTCTTTTCCTCTTTTCCTTTTTATTTTTTCGTATTTATTTAATTTTTTTCCTTTTACTCTTTTTTTTGTCTTTTATTTTTTTATTTTTTTATTAGTCCTTTATGAATGGCTATATGCCTTGAGGCCAATTAGGAGCCTAGGATAATTCCCCTCCACTTTAGGGAACCAATATGGCCTCCCTTCTTCTGGGGATATTTTTGGCGCCAAATAGGCAGGGAAAGAAGGAGAAAATGGCTGCTCTGGGCTAGATAAAGGGGGAAGCTTCTTGGCAGCTCTACTGTAACCCCCCACGCCACTCTGATCCTCTGGCACCTATAACAAGGTTGTGTGTATGTCTCTGCAGCACAAGCTGCCTGTCAGAGTCCCTTGGTCGCGGGGGAGGGGGGGGATGTGAGTTGCTTTGTTTTTCTTTCTTTTTCTTCAGCCCTATCTCGGGCCCTTATGGTGGGCGAGAAGCCTATCAGGCCTGTACTGTGCCTTGTGCAGTACTGTGGGTTGGGACCTGGCCTCCTGCGACGTAGCCTTTCCTCCCCTCGGGGGCCTCTGTGTCTTTTACCCCACTCACCCTCCTAGGCGCCTCCGTCGCTCCGCGGTCTCCTTCACCGTGCCGTTCTCCTTGCTGGATGCCCCCCCGGGCAGCTCGGTCCTCTCTGACGCCACACTCCGGTGCTGCGACTGATCTCTCCTGCACCGCCGGCGCAGGGGCAGCCAAGGAGAGAGCCCTCCCCAGTAGCTGATGTTCAGGCAGAGGGGTCACACACAGGCTGGGAGAAGATGGCGTTCCCGCAAAGGCCTCTCCCTCGTGGCGGGCTGCACTCAACGGGTACCCCGGGGGCTCTTTTCCGGGCACTCTTCGTTGCCCGATAAACCCTGGCAGCTCCTGGAGCCCAGCACAGAGTGCCACTGGCTAAATTGCAACCAATTTGGGTGGAAAAAAACCCTTTTTTTGCACTGTAGTGCAGAGCAGCAGAGAAACACGTCTGCTCTCTCTGCTGGCTGGACCTGCCGAACACCTTTTAACGCAATAGCAATAAAAATTGAAGCCATGCTGTTTGCCACACAATGCGAGGCTCTGCCCCCTCGGAGCACCTTCGGCGTTCATCGCACCTTCAGCACTCATCTACACCCCTGCAATGAGCGCCTTCCACCCAACAACTTCGTCCCTCGCTACGGAACTACAGCTCACAGTACGACAAATATATACTTTATCCTCTAGTGTTACATTCAGTTGTATTTGCAGGTCCTATCCTATTCTATTATAATATTTCCCTCCAACTCCCTCATTCTACGAATAATGAATGTGGGGAAGATTATAAAAACAAAAAACTAGCTAGAACCATGATGTAAACAACTGTAATACTGTATAATCAGACCAAAGCAACACTAATACATCTAACTCATGGACTTACAAATTCATTTGCGAGTAAAATAAACCACAAATATAAGAGTTAAAAACATGTTTGCTTACCTAGGGAAAGACCTCGGTTAGAGACGTATTTATTGATTCCCTTGGCATTTAATGAGATGAGATAAGGAGGGACATGATAGGGAAATTAATGAAAAAAATACATAAATGGTTAACTTTTATATTGTATTAGCTGAGTAATACTGTTTGCTTTAGTGGAAACTATAAGATATTCCAGCTATGCAACAATGTATTGTATCATACTTATGAAAAATACTGTTTATGCAAGCACAATTATTGAATAAAAGCCTGTGCAAATTTTAATAAAATCGAGACGATCTGACAGACAACCGTGTATCCTCTATCCTTGTTTCTCTTGCACATAACATAACTTGGTCCTTCTAGCCGGAACTCCACAGCCTGTCCTGTTCTCCAGGTTTTGGGTCCTGAAATCATGCATGGGGGAGTCTGGCACTCTCTTCTGAAAGACCTCCAACCTGATTCCGAGAATCAGTTTGACCCAGATGAGGCCAAGAACCGCTGGAGAGCAGAAGGGGGGCGATGAGTCCCTATTGAAGTGTGGAGTGGCATTTATTATAGAGGTTCAAATGTTCCCTTTTCTGAATTCTGGATTTCTGGCGTATGGTATTGTCTTACAAACAATATTATTATTAACAGGGAAGGTTTGGTAAAAGACTGCTGAGGGTTAGCAAAAGACTGTTGAGGGTCAGCCAGAGACCCCTGAGGATCACCCGATAAGGGCTATAAGAGTCGGTGAGTAGACTATAAATTAACTCTAAATACAAAGTGTACACAACATGGGACAAAAGTGCACTTGCTGTCTGGGAAAGCGAGGTAAAGAATATGAGTCTGGAGAGATAATTGAAATGTTAGATAAAGAAAATAAGAAAGTCTTAAGTAAATTGGTGTGAGTGGGTGCTTTCTTTCTTTGCAAAACAACTGGGAAATACAAAAAAAATCTTGAAGGGGTAATAAAAACTCTCTTTGTGTTAGGAAAGCTAGAAATAGTGACACACACATAAAATGTGACCTAGAAACAGTAACTGACACATATAGAATGTGATCTTCTGCCAGATAAGGGTCGCTTGATACTATGTAACCACCTTATGTTTTGAGAACTTCTTCTTGTCTGACTCAGGAGGCTAACCACATACTGTCTCTACTTGCAACATTCTCATAATATGCCTTGTTTGTTTTTGGTGGGGTATATAAGCTTTGTTTCCTTGAAAATAAATCGAGCTGATCTGGAAATCCCTCCTTGTGTGTTTATTTCCTCACTGGCTCCTGGAGATCTCTGTAAAGGGTTAACTGTCCCAAGCCGTCAATGGAATCCAAAAAAGTCCCAACAATTCTCTGTGGAATTGTGTCACCGAGGTATATTTCTAAAGCCGGCATAAATATAAAAGGGACATCTTTTTCCTAGAAATATATAGCAGTGGAGGATTGTGTTCCCGTATTATCATATGTAAGACCTATCTTTGTACTCCACAGCTCAGCTACTTGTTCTTTAAAAAAATACCTTGACATTGTTGTGGCTTCAATTTGACATGCATGTTATCTGTTAAACTCGCTAACACTTAGGTACCTAACCCTACGGAAGGAAAAAGTTCCTATCTGAAGAATGATTTCTTTTTCATCTGTCTGTATTAAGAAGGACAGTTTCATGGGAAATTCTTTTGAAGTCTATGAGAGAGAGAGAGAAGCTTGGAGTGCCAGTTCTGTCACACACACACACATATACATTATCTCAGAAAAGTGAGTACACCCATCATATTTTTGTAAATATTTTATTATATCTTTTCATGTGACAACACAGAAGAAATGACACTCTGCTACAATGTAAAGTAGTAAGTGTACAGCCTGTATAACAGTGTAAATTTGCTGTCCCCTCAAAATAAATCATCACACAGCCATTAATGTCTAAACCGTTGGCAACAAAAGTGAGTACACCCCTAAGTGAAAATGTCCAAATTCGGCTCAAAGTGTCAATATTTTGTGTGGCCACCATTATTTTCCAGCACTGCCTTAACCCTCATGAGCATGGAGGTCACCAGAGCTTCACAGGTTGCCACTGGAGTCCTCTTCCACTCCTCCATGATGACATCAAGCAGCTGGTGGATGTTAGAGACCTTGCACTCCCCCACCTTCAGTTTGAGGATGTCCCACAGATGCTCAATAGGGTTTAGGTCTGAAGACATACATGGCCAGTCCATCACCTTTACCTTAGAAAAAAAAAATCTATTTGGCTTACTTTTGTTTTACTGACCTTGAATTGGGAACGCTGAGAGCTGACAGAAAGCCCCTATAGGGCCATATTTGTAAGCTCCTAAGAGATAAACATATTTTACAGCAGAAAGTTCTGGATTCTAGTTTTGTAATGAATTATACAATGTGTCATGCCCAAGGAAATCCTGGGACTGCAGAGTTAGTAAAATGCTATGGGCCTGGGCTGGCCGCAGTTATATCCAGCAGGATTCTCATATGGACTGTTATAATTTCCCCTGTTTTCCCTAAGACTCTGTACCATGGACTATGCTCAGACAAATGACCCTGGTCTGGGGCCCCATGGTGCTGTTCCCCTATATATTATAGTTCTGGGTATATTGCTACATATATGTTGTTACATGGTTCTGTTCATGTATGTATCACATATTATAATTGTCAAGCTGCAAGTTGTCATCACGCTCGCAAGCCTTGCGAAGCGAGGCGGGCTGTTAACACCTAGAAGCCTTCTGAGCTCGGAGCACTTATGCAAAGTGAGGCAAGCAGTTGAGGTATTGAAACACGCGGGAGCTCGGAGCACTTAGGCGATGTCAAAAGGAGCAAGTGCAATCCTATCATCCTGACTTTTAAAAACCTCAAAATATGTGATTCAAAACTCAATATCATTGGGGCAGATGTTGGTGGAAAAGATCCACTTGGATGGATCTGGATAAATGTGCAAACTGCTGAACAAACAAAAGATGCATATACTATGGCCAAAACAACTAATACAACAGAAGAACCTATTGAGAGGCCTATTGAAAAATCGGTAATAACCTACCTAAACATCACTAACATGAGAGACGCCTATGAGATCGAAACCGGGTATGCAGAGAAGAATCTCTGGATGGAATGGATGATGTATACAGCTGCAACAATGAAGGTACAGAACTGTATTGCCTGTTCCACAGGAAGACCAGGATTGGCAACTGTATCCTTCAGACTGAACCCCTCAAATGATGAGGTAGGCCTAAAATGCATTCTACAGCTCTTTAAAGAACAACAAGTCCAGAATTGCACCACATTGCATTACCCATTTTCACGCATGGCCAAAGTGCGACCACCTCAATTTACAACTTACGCAGCTAACCACACCTGCTTCTCAAGGACATCAAAAACCAGAAGAGGAGTGGGGAACTTGACATGGTGTAATGAGACAATTGAGGTCACCACAGATACTGACACATTCAAGGCAGAGTGGTTTACCAACCATACTACTGGGGGAGCAGACATATGGTGGTATTGTAGAGGATTACAAATAAGACCCATACTAGCTCCCGACTGACATATACTCTGATGCACTTGGTCATGCCCTTCTATCTGCTACCAGAAGTAGAATTCTCACCAGCAGTAAAAGTCCTCAAATTGTCCCGGAGAAGGAGATCCATACCTAAAGGTAGTTTTGATGACCAAGTATACAGTTGTGCTCAAAAGTTTGCATAACCTGGCAGAAGTGATGAAATATTGCCATTTATTTTGAAAATATGACTGATTAGGCAAAAACAAATGTCTTTTATTGAAGGCTAGTGATCATACATAGTTGTTTGGCTCCTTTTTTAATCATAATGATAACTGAAATCACCCAAATCGCCCTGATCATAAGTTTGCATACTGTTGTGGAGAAATACAAATATCCATACATTATTTAGTATATATATATATATATATATATATATATATATATATATATATATATATATACATATATACACTGCTCAAAAAAATAAAGGGAACACTTAAACAGCACAATGTAACTCCAAGTCAATCACACTTCTGTAAAATCAAACTGTCCACTTAGGAAGCAACACTGAGTGACAATCAATTTCACATGCTGTTGTGCAAATGGGATAGACAACAGGTGGAAATTATGGGCAATTAGCAAGACACCCCCAATGAACGAGTGATTCTGCAGGTGGTGACCACAGACCACTTCTCAGTTCCTATGCTTTCTGGCTAATGTTTTGGTCACTTTTTAATGCTGGTGGTGCTTTCACTCTAGTGGTAGCATGAGACAGAGTCTACAACCCACACAAGTGGCTCAGGTAGTGCAGTTCATCCAGGATAGCACATCAATGCAAGCTGTGGCAAGAAGGTTTGCTGTGTCTGTCAGCGTAGTGTCCAGAGCATGGAGGCGCTACCACGAGACAGGCCAGTACATCAGGAGATGTGGAGGAGGCCGTATGAGGGCAACAACCCAGCATCAGGACCGCTACCTCCGCCTTTGTGCAAGGAGGAACAGGAAGAGCACTGCCAGAGCCCTGCAAAATGACCTCCAGCAGGTCACAAATGTGCATGTGTCTGCTCAAACGGTCAGAAACAGACTCCATGAGGGTGGTATGAGGGCCCGACATCCACCGGTGGGGGTTGTGTTTACAGCCCAACACCATGCAGTATGTTTGGCATTTGCCAGAGAACACCAAGATTGGCAAATTTGCCACTGGCGCCCTGTGCTCTTCACAGATGAAAGCAGGTTCACACTGAGCACATGTGACAGACGTGACAGGGTCTGGAGACGCTGTGGAGAATGTTCTGCTGTCTGCAACATCATCCAGCATGACCGGTTTGGCAGTGGATCAGTAATGGTGTGGGGTGGCATTTCTTTGGTGGGCCACACAGCCCTCCATGTGCTCGCCAGAGGTAGCCTGACTGCCAATAGGTACCGAGATGAGATCCTCAGACCCCTTGTGAGACCATATGCTAGTGTGGTTGGCCCTGGGTTCCTCCTAATGCAAGACAATGCTAGACCTCATGTGGCTGGAGTGTATCAGCAGTTCCTGCAAGACAAAGGCATTGATGCTATGAACTGGCCCGACCGTTCCCCAGACTTGAAACCAATTGAGCACATCTGGTACATCATGTCTCGCTCCATCCACCAACGTCACGTTACACCACAGACTGTCCAGGAGTTGGCAGATGCTTTAGTCCAGGTATTGGAGGAGATCTCTCAGGAGACCATCCGCCACCACATCAGGAGCATGCCCAGGCATTGTAGGGAGGTCATACAGGCACGTGGAGGCCACACACACTACTGAGCCTCATGTTGTCTTGTTTTAAGGACATTACATCAAAGTTGGATCAGCCTGTAGTGTGTTTTTCCACTTTCATAATGGGGGTGACTCCAAATCCAGACCTCCATGGGTTGAAAAATGTGATTTCCATTTTATAATTTTTGTGTGATTTTGTTGTCAGCACATTCAACTATGTAAAGAACAAAGTATTTCATAAGAATATTTAATTCATTCAGATCTAGGATGTGTTATTTTAGTGTTCCCTTTATTTATATATATATATATATATATATATATATATATATATATATATATATATATATATATATATATTTGGCTAACTTTAGCTCTAGAACAGTTAAATCTGAATGTCCCAGATTTAGCAATTTTACTAGAAGCCATCAAGAACTCTTAAGTCTAAACAAAATGTACTGCAGCAGTCCAAAAGGCCAAAGCCAAGGATGATCAACAACTTGACCTATGCGTAGAGATTACAATTTAAGGGTGTTGTGCATAGATAATGTTGCGTGCTAACTACATGTTCCATCTTTCATTGGATTTCAAAATATAAATAATATCTTACTGGTCTAGAAATAGGAGGTGGTGGAATGTACCATGTTTGAGAGGGTAGTAATGGAATATACTATTTTCTGCATGTGGGACTACTATAACAGGTTATGATTTGTATATTTTTGTTTTCAGCAGCAGCCATTGTGAATGCAATTCTGTTGCTGATTCACGCGTGTCCAAATAAAGTGAAGAAAATCCGAGGCCTCTGTGTTTTGGTATCATGACAGGGTTTTGGGGCAGAATGTCGGTTTGTGGATATGTTCTTTCTTCTACAATACAAGTTCTTAAAACTGTGTATTGCCCCCTTTAGCATCAATGACACCATGTAGTATTTTGTAATAGTTGTCTATGAGGCCCCTAATTCTTGCAGGTGGTATAGCTGCAATTCAATTGAACAAGCTCGCAAGTTATGGGCCGAAAGCCGAAACCGTAAACTATGCAATCATAAGTAGCATTTCAGAGCGTGATCATGATCAATCAAGCAAGGCCTTAACTACACATTTAGAAACAGCCAATAGAAAATGAGCCCGCCATCATTACGGAAGTATAAGATGAAGGTTACATGTCAATGAATTAGTGTTTAGAGGTCCCATATGCAATTTGACTCGCAAACCCGGAAAATACAAAATAATAAAAATGAATGCCAATACTGTTCGAGTCCATATGGGTGGCCTGATATGTATTAACTAATTGATTCCTGAGATTGATATATAATCCCTGAAATAAAACACAAAAATAATACATTTTTGATTGCCGATTTGCGAGCTTGAGACCCGTTGTGCAATTAATTCTATTGTCTTTCATTGCTTTCCTCATCATTTACAGTGCAGTATTGAGTTTTTATTTGCATTTACAGTGCTACCGATATATCTCTAACTCATTTGCAGGTCCCATCAGGTACCCGTAGGATTTTCTCGTACATTTGCCATTTACTGGTGTGAAAACATTTGCGGGCTTGCGGAATTGTAGCAATAGAATAGCAATTTGCGATTTTAGCGACGTGAAAGATCAAAGGCTTAGATGGGGTGTAAATTATGGTTGTAACAACTGCAGGGATTTTTAGCTTGTAACCAGTAGACCTTTTGCGGCTCCGAAAAAATCGCCAATTGAATAGCAATTTAGTTTATGGGCTACATTATGGGCCCCAGTGACTTACAATTTCTCAATTGAATGAGGCCCCATGTTTGCAGGATTCTCTGACTGTTTGAAAAAAATTAAAAAAGGGAAAATGTGTGGAGGTGTATGATTGCATTCACACCAGGGGTGCACAACAGGGATTCATAAGTATTTAGACACACATGCCACAAGAGTAATATTTAGCTGCCATCTACTCCTCCAGAAAATCTGTTACACTCACATTAACTTAATTAACCCACAAATGGTAGAGGAGTCACAAAATAATGGTCTGTTTATGGCATTTGAACATCAACAGTATCCAGCCTTTATCTGCACAAGACATCACATGTCTTCCTATCTCAGCCATTCTGCCCATAATCCATATAACACACCCCATGTTACTCACCATGGAGACCATAGGGAGAACGTTCAGTCACCTGTTATTGGGAGTCATCCTCCTAGCAGGAATGGAGCACTTTTATTAAGCAAAGTGTAATGCATATTATTGTACTGCACACACAACTATTCCATTAAGAAAAATCTAATTAGACTTACATGATGTATACATATACATAACAGGTGAATATAATGTGTATATTTGTGGGGAGTACACACTGAAAGCAAGTAGGAAACCTATTTTTGAGTTTGTAAAATGAGCATATGTAGGTTATTTTGGAGTCAAGATAAGGCAACATCTTAGGCACCAAAATGTGTGTTGGCCTGTTTAATAAAAATAACCATTCACTCATAAAGCTGAATATTATATAAACTCGTCCTTTTTTAAAAAAAAGTTAAATAGAATATCTGATAAGGGGATGCTTTGACAGATCTCTATCCGTGTTTTTTTTTGTGCACTATAACAATGGAGTGATTTTGATAAGTTATACCTAACTCAGGGTGCTGCAGCTTTCTCACACAATACTAAACTACAGCCAAGTGGCTGTATCAAATATAAATAATTACAGGGAATACGACACACATTCTTATTAGAATAATGTTATCCAATTTTTCATTGGGCTGAAAGGTTACAGAAAGAAGTATCAGCATCAAATAGTTTGACAAGATGAATGCTCCAGCCAAGCTTTAAGCTATACAGACAACATGAAGGATCCATTTAATGGCTAACTCTCATAATAACCAAAAATAACCAGTTCTAAAATGTGAAATATAGATATTGCTCTTTAATCTTAAATGGGCCATGTCCTTAAATTTGTATTGTTTATATCGTAGAATCATTAAAATCATTAAAATCCCAAAGAATAAAATTACTACTAACAGAAATATTTATATTTAGCACTCCTTAGTCTTCATACATTGTTATTACTGTACATTTATGTTCTAATGTGAGCAGAATAGTACATTTTTATTTGCCAGTAATAGTATGTATTGCTTTATACAAGCTCAATTATGTATGTCACTCTAACATCTAGTGTCAAATTCAAACCCAAAGATTGTTTGATTTGTTACTTCTTAGCATTTGCTTTCTTGTTGTCCTATCCTCATATTTGCACTCCTGAAAAGAAGAAAATGAATGCTTCATGATAAAACAATCAGACAACAGTACAGGACCAGTATTACCTCTCTCATCTAAATTATTATTTTTTATTTGAGTCATCCCTTCCTCTGATC
Source organism: Discoglossus pictus (assembly GCA_027410445.1). Taxonomy (NCBI): domain Eukaryota; kingdom Metazoa; phylum Chordata; class Amphibia; order Anura; family Alytidae; genus Discoglossus; species Discoglossus pictus. Next base: position 501,418,138 of record CM050163.1, on the reverse strand, counting down.
TACTATTGGGTAATTAGATAACTGGTTTTCTTGCATCTTACACATATAAGCCTATTGTATACTGGCTTCAATTAAATTAAATAAACATATACTTGACGATATACATTACAAGTTGAACAATTGCACTTTAAGAGTAAATACTGATTGTGGAATACTTCTGATTAATTTCTTAGTATAACAATTCTCTGCTCTGCATTTGGATTTCTTGAATCATTTGTGATAACTGGAAAATGAACACCTGACTTATGAAATGTGTGGGTACATTTTATATCTAAAGTATAATTATGGATAAACTGCTTAAACCATTACTGCTTGAACTGTCTCTGTACCATCAGAAACCAGGAACAAATCCTCAATATATTGGGTATAAAATATAATGTTAAAAAAAGGGATTTTTGTCAACAAAAATGTGCAAACTCTCCCACCATAACACAAAGATTTTGGCATAAAAAGTGACAAACTTGATACTACATTCTTGCAGATCATGAGCCTTATTCAATTAGAAGCCTGCATCTCATGGTATACAGGCCGTATGTCTTCGGGCTTGCTGCAGGCTTGAACTCTGCTACAATTCTGGAACGATTCAATTGAACAAGCCCGCAAGTTATGGACCGAAAGCCGAAACCGTAAACCATGCAATTGTATGTAGCATTTCAGAGCGTGATCATGATCAATTAAGCAAGGCCTTAACTACCCATTTAGAAACAGCCAATAGAAAATGAGGCCATCATCATTACGGCATTATAAGATGGAGGTTACATGTCAATCAATTAGCGTTTAGAGGTTCCATATACAATTGGACTCGCAAACCCGCAAAATACAAAATAATAAAAATGAATGCCATTATTGTTCTAGTCCATGTGGGTGGCCTAAAATATATGAACTCATTGATTCCCGAGATCGATATAACTACGATATGAAGCATAAAAATAATTACTTTTTAATTGTTGATTTGCGAGTTTGAGAATGTTGCGCAATAAATTCTAATGTCTTTCATCACTTTCGCAGTCATTTACAGTATTGATTTTTTATTTGCATTTAAAGTGTTACGGACATGTCTCTAACTCATTTGCAGGTCCCATCTGGTACCAGTAGGATTTTCTTGTACATTTGCTGTTTACGAGTTTGAAAACATTTGCGGGCTTGCAGAATTGTAGCAATTGAATAGCGATATGAGATTTTAATGATCATAACTCTTGCGGACGATCGAAGGCTTAGATGGGGATTTTCAGCCTGTAGAGTGTTTGGGGCCCGCAAAAAGACGCCAATTGAATAGCAAATTAGTTTACGGCTCCATTACGGTCTTCAGTACCTTACAATTTCTCAATTGAATGAGGCCCCTAGAGACCTGAAATATAACCAAAACTTCCAAGAATGGTAATATGAATTTGTTCAGTAAATACAGATATTGCTTATAATACCAAAACAAAATTCTATTTCCTCCAAGTCCTACTACAAACACAATACATTTGGATAGCACACAATGGATAACCAATATAAATAATCACTCCAGTAAAACATCTCAATCCACTTCAAAATATTGGCTTTTTACTTTAAGTATACAACTAGATTTATAATTAGAGCTTGCAATGAATTGTCCAAATATTCTGATAAACCCTCTTCCAGAAAATCAGTCTAATAAATAAGTCTACTAGGTATATATCTTAATTTCATATAGACCTTTAGTAGGTAATGACAAAATGCTACACTCCATACTTTTGTGGATGCCCAGCAAGTTACATTAGCAGCCTCATTCAATTGCTACTTTTTTAGGATCCAGGCTTGCAGATGGTGGTCGCAGGTTACCTTGCTATTCAATTGGCAAAGACTTGCAGCCTCCGATCGAGTTACTTGCTTCGACCCTCGATCCCTACTGACCCATTGCTACTTGTCAAATCAAAAGTTACTTCCCTCAAAGCCTTTGATCTTTCAAGGCGGCAAGGCTAAAATCGCAAATCGCTATTCAATTGCTCCGATTCCCCCTCACTAACCGCTCCGTCAAGCCCGCAAATTGCCAAAATTGACCCAAAGGTTACTTGGACCAAGGAGGTCTTGCAAAGGAAGCACTTTAAAAGCAAAAAAAAAAGAAATCTTGTACTTTTATGAAGAGTAAAAGTGATGTTAGTTCTTAGAATTAATATCACAAGATTCTCCAATGCTTTATTTCATGTTCAATTTCCGTTCGATTATCGATGCTGGTAATAAATGTGAAGTCCTACGGGCTTCAAGCTCCAAGCCCTTGGGTCTTTGGAAATCCAACATCGATATTTTCAAAGTCCTACGGGTTTGGAGGTTGAAGCCTGTAAAACTTGGAAAAATGAAGGTTGGATTTCAAAGTCCTACGGCCTTCACTTACGAGATACGTGCTTGGAGGTTGGTCAATGACGATCTCTGTTTCCATTGGCTGTTACTGCATCGGGAGTTACAGGCTTGCTATTCAAACCCGCCAATGCTACTTCTGACGGGAATGTTTTCTGATTTGCGCTATCGGCCCCTATCTTGCAACCACGGCCAATTGAATAGCTGAGTACAAGTAGGACTACTTGGACACGTAACTCAAGCGCAGGAAATCAGTTGTCTGCGATCGAGTTACGGCCACAAATTAAATGAGGCTCTAGGTCTCTGCCATCTATCTTACTAATTCAAAAAGTCCTCCAAAAAGTGTGTGAATGTGTTAATATTAGCACAACAAGATTGCCTAAGTAGGGAATCCTTCAAATATTTTAACTAGCTAACTTATTGGCTAGCTTTTCTGGATTGCTACCTTGTGTACTTCACTGAAACTGTGAGCTATACCATGGTTAACTAAAATATGCAGTTCATACCAGAGAGGTCAGACAAATCCACTTGAGAGGGAATCCACTCCACTATCTTTGCCAAGCTAATCTTATGCATAAGCACAACCAGAGACATAAATATATGCCCTTTGGGACAGAAGATGCAAAAACTTTCCCGGGGAAGATCAGAGAGCGAGTACTAGTAGCACCAGATCTAATTAAGTTGAAAGGATGCCCTGCTGAGGATGTGGTTGGAGAGGAAACGAAAGTCTGCTGTTGAAAAGAACAATTTGGCATAAAAACGGAAACCCGTAATCCGCAAATGGAGGCAAAAATATTACCTGCAAAGGGTTTACAGACAAGTTCTTAACACTGTAAAAGACAATATAAACACACCAGTGGACTTTAAAATATGAGAAAAGCATTGGAAGGCATTACAATTACTTGCACAACAATCACCAAATACAAAATAGGCATTTTAAATAATTATTATTTCATCATATGTTGGAATGGTCATGCATATGCCAATATGAAAAGCCATGCTGCAACATGCAGAAAGCAATTAAAGACACACTACCTGATTAAATTGCAAAACAAAACCATGAAACCGATGCCATATCACTTACAGAGGCTTTAATATGTACCCTGGAATATATATATGCTTGCATATACATATCGCTCATCACATCTACATTGGGAAAACAAATAGTGGCCAAATGACACCGCCACATCACATATATCAAGAACCAGGGGAACATTTTATTATTTGATGTTCAGACAGACCTTTAGTCGTATCGCACTGTCTGTGACCCCATGGACTGCAGCACATTTAACTAGGTCTCTGCCTGTGCTGTACCACAAGGTTTGCATGCCAAAGACACTGGAGTGGGTTGCCAGTTCCTTCTCTAGTGGACTGGGATTTGTTTGACCTCTCTGCTATGACCTGCACACCGACAGTGGGCCTACATGGTATAGCTCACAGCTTCATTCAGGTACACAAGCCCCTTCACCACCACTTAGCAATTTACAAGGGGCCCAGGGGAGCATACACCACACTAATGTTAATTGATGAATAGCAAAACATAATGGGAGGTCATCTAATTGGAATGGGTATACATCTTGGCAGATGGCAACCAGCAATGGCATGGGACTTTCCAGGATGGGCGTAGCAGAGATTACCCCTTATGGAGAGGAGTTGGCTGTTAATCTGGGTGTGTCTGCACAGCCTCCAGGTGTTTTTGCGGTCCCTCCTGATGAGTGTGGTGTATGTTTCCCAGGTCCCCTTCAGCATTGCTAAGTGGTGGTTGTGAAGGGACTTGTGTACTTCAATGAAGCTGTGAGCTATACCATGTAGGTTCACTCTAAGTGGGCAGATCAAATCCCAGTCCACTAGACAAGGAACTGGCAACCCACTCCAGTATCCCCTGTCATATTGTTATCAGGCCCTCAGGGGAATGTATCACAAATTGGACTTTGCATGTGTATTAACCCTTCATTTTGATGATATATTATATCTATTATTATCTGATATCTAATGCTTTTATTATTATTATTGTTATATGTATTGATCTATTGCATAGTAACTAGGGCTCTCTAGTTTACATATATAGGAATGTGACACAAATGTGATGTATGTGGATGTTCCATAACCCCAACCATTCAAAACTCAATGTATTTCATACACAGAGCACAATAAAAAAATGGACAAGACTGTGCATTAATATCATAGGTGTGGTGTGGGCAGATCCCAAGAGAGCAAGAGGCTTGTGAGAAAAAGGGGATACCTAAAGGGGGTAATGTCATAGTCTAGAATAAACATGATGCATATCACCTTCCAGGGTCACATGGGGTCACTACACCACTGCAACTGTTGAAAAAATGCATCATCAAAAATCACTTCATTTAATTGAAGAAACCATTAATGTGCATAGCACAACTTGTCTAGATCTGCTCAATGAAACAGATGATTCAACCTCTGGACGGTACAATCCAATCCGGTTACACACATACAGTGTGGTGACAAAACAAAAAACTAAAAAAAGGCAGATGAGGATAAAAATTCAACATGCATGTACAGTACAGTGCTAAATACTGTAACTGTAACAATATACCAACTCACCTGATTCCCATCTGTAAGCATTGCTTACTATTAGCTAGGTCCCTGGATAATCAGTAATATGGGCAAATAGCCATTAATATGGAGAGGACACAAAGGTCAGCAGTCAGATTCAATGTCACTTACATCAGACACAAGGGCCTTTTCTCAGACTGATATTGAGGTCAGGACCACATGCTTCACTAGTACATATATTAATGCTGGCTGTCATTAACATGCCATTGTGAGACTTTGCAAGTCCACTGCCATAGCAGTATTAGTCTACATTTAAGCTAACAACAATCATGTCTTAGATATCTGGCTATATGATAAGTTTAAGATTGTGGGAGCTACATGTTAGGGGGGCTGTCATTGAAGAAATGTCTACCTGAGAGGCACTGTGACAACCTTACACCTCAAACATCTCCTTCACAATGCTTGCAGATGCAGAAGATGCCACCATGGACCTGAATTGTACCTAAAACAAAAGGTCAAAAAAAGACCTACAAAATAAGTCCCCAAAAAAAGATAGGGACCGCAGCATCTCTTCTCAACAGCCTTCCTCAGTGACCATTAATTGGTGACATGTTCAACAGAACCCTACGTGTACACAGAGAAGAGGATCATGGACCATGTGATGGGAGATAGCCATCTGCATACAAAATATCACCATCATATAGGCCAAGATCAAAGACTCTGTAGCCAGGCTAGATTAGTTTAACATTGTTACTCATAGATTGTCACTGAGGAGTGCTGTTGAGAAGGCACAAACATATGTGCAGCCCCTAGGTCCTCACCCACCTAGGCACACGGCCCAATTCCCCTGTGGCCGGCAGCCGTCTCCCTGGTGGTGGTGGTGGAAAGGGGGAGGCAACCTCGAAGGAGGCAGCGGCACCTGTAGTAGTGGAGGCTTGGTGGGAGGAGAGGAGGGGCCTGCTGTGAAGCAAACAACAAATAGGACAAAATAACAGAAAAAGTCGGTGTGCATAACTATTCACCCCCCTAAAGTCAATACTTTGTAGAGCCACCTTTTGTGGCAATTACAGCTCCAAGTCGCTTTGGATAAGTCTCTATGAGCTTTCCACATCTTACCACTGGGTTTTTTGCCCATTCCTCCTTGCAAAACTGCTCCTTTAACTGCTTCTTTAAGTCTGACCACAGATTTTCTATTGGATTGAGGACTGGGCTTTGACTAGGCCATTCCAACACATTTACATGTTTCCCCTTAAATCACTCAAGTGTTGCTTTAGCAGTGTGTTTGGGGTCATTGTCCTGTAGAAAGGTGAACCTCCATCCTAGCCTCAAATCACGCACAGAGTGGTACAGGATTTGCTCAAGAATATCCCTGTATTCAGCACCAACTGTGGGGAAAAACATCCCCACAGCATGATGCTGCCACCACCATGTTTCACTTCTTTGGGTGATGTAAGGTGTTCGGTTTGCGCCAGACATAGCATTTTCTTTGATGGCCAAATGTTCAATTTTAGTCTCATCAGACCAGAGCACCTCCCTCCATACTTTTTGGGAGTCTCCCACATGCCTTTTCGCAAACTCAAAACGTGCCATTTAGTTTTTTTACTGAAAGTAATGGCTTTCTTCTGGTCACTCTGCCATAAAGCCCAACTCTATAGAGCGTACGGCTTATTGTCGTCCTATGTACAGATACTCCAGTCTCTGCTGTGGAACTCTGAAGCTCCTCCAGGGTTACCTTAGGTCTCTGTGCTGCCTCTCTGATTAATGTCCTCCTTGCCGGTCCGTGAGTTTTGGTGGGTGGCCGTCTCTTGGCAGGTTTGCTGTTGGGCCATGTTCTTTCCATTTGGTTATGATAGATTTTATGGTGCTTCTGGGGATCATCAAAGATTTGGATATTTTTTTATAACCTAACCCTGACTTGTACTTCTCAACATTATTGTCCCTTACTTGTTTGGAGAGTTCCTTGGTCTTCATGGCAGTGTTTGGTTAGTGGTGCCACTTGCTTAGGTGTTGCAGCCTCTGGGGCCTTTCAAAAAAGGTGTGTTTATGTAATGACAGATCATGTGACACTCAGATTGAACACAGGTGGACATCATTTCACTAATTATGTAACTTCTGAAGGTAATTGTTTGCACCAGAGCTTGTTATGGGCTTCATAACAAAGCGGGTGAATACATAAGCACATGCCAATTTTCTGATTTCTATTTTTAAAAAATAGTTTTATGTATATATTTTTCTTTTTTCACTTCACCAACTTAGTCTATTGTGTTCTGATCTATCACATAAAATTCAGATTAACAAAACATTGAACTTAAGGCTGTAATGTAACAAAATAGGTAAAAAGTCAAGGGCGGTGAATACTTTGGCAAAGGAACTGTATGTCATTAGTATGATGTATAACACATTCCTAACGTGCATTCCTAACTTTCTGACATCTAGGCTTGAACCTGGATGATTCTCCTAACTGCAACTCAGAATAGCTATCATTTGCTAGATATGATCTCTTCTTTGGTTCTTGGTCTTGATCGTTCTTGGCTCCTAACACTATCTTGATTCCGGCTGCAGTCTGTAACATAGACTCTCTATTGGTTGATTACTCGTGTTGTGCCCAGGAATGACAGTGATTTGTCAGCTTCATGGATTTAATGACGCATCCATCTATCCCTTGTTAATTCCATGGAGCTGACATGTCAGTATCCTTGTTGGTCACCATGTTTGATGTACATGTGGTAGCATGTTGGTGTATTTGATATTCACCTGACATGGAGGCTGGGTCCTGTTGGGCCACCAGGCCTGAAGCTCCAGCGGTGTGCACCTGGCTCAGAAGGTCCTTGGCGACCCACTCCCAATCATTATAGCTCACAGTCACTTGTTTGTCCTCCTTGGCCATCATCCACATCACCTTGGCCATGATGTCCTAAAAATGTTGCTTGATCAACCTCACATCCCTTTGCACTGTGCCCACTGCTGTAACCTCTGCCGCTACCTCCTTTTATGCATGAGCCCTAGGCCCTGGCCTAACTTCCTTCCCCCTTGCAAGGATAACGAGGCGGCCACGGATAGCACCAAGGAGGACCACATTCTCCTGATGCATGTAATTGTGGGCCCTGTGCTTGCCCTTAGCCTCTTGCCCTCCCGAATGTGGACAGGGATCCTTACCTCCCTGACCTGTCCCTGAGGCCTGTTCCTCCCCTGAACTACCACCCCCAGGATCAGGCCCCTCCCGCTCTATCCCTCTTCTAAGTGTGCTAGGCCTACCCTGCCACCAGCCACCTCATTCTCTACACTCTCCTGCTCCTCCTGCTCCTCCTCTTCCACCTTTTTGGAGGATTATGAAATGTTGCTTTTATGTATGTTTAAAACATGTATGTGATATTCTGATGTGTTTTTTAACACAAACTGTGAGTGGTTTCGGAAATTTATGAATGATATAAGTTTAAAGAGTTCTATTGAGTAAACTGCATGACAGTCATGTGTCTTGGCTTCTTTACATTGTCACTTGGGATCAACAAAATTTTTGCATGGTTATCTACATAAGAGTGAGCAATTAAATCTTTAAGATGTTGGTTTCCAAAAAACTACCTCTTGAGTTATATCTCATGCATATTAGGTAGAAGCGGAATATGTTGGAGCTTTCCAAATAAAAGTTAATAATCACATATATAGTTGTCGTACTGCGAATTGTTTTCACGCTTTGCGAGCCTCGCGAAGCGAGGCAAGCGGTTGAGGCACTTGGAACTTAGGCTGCAATGAGCGCCAAGGGGCTCATTGCACTGCGAGACAAAAAACATAGCACTTTGCAGCTGACCGCGAGGAATGCAGTTTGCTAATTTACCAGCCAAAATTTGTTCAAGCGCATAAATTGAAAAACAACTGGAAGCCTGGGAGTGAGGTTGTAAGCGAATTTGAACCATATTTGTCATTTTTCGTCAATTAAAAATGGGCTAAGCGAGGAAAAAAATGACCAAAAACGTAAAAAATCTGAAACAGGATGAAAATAAGGCTGAGCAAAGCCAGTTATGCCACAACAGCAAAGACAGTAACACTTACACGCAAGCCACGTGGGACTTTGAAAACAAAATCAACGGCAGACAGCGCACGCCATGTAAAAAATCAGAAGACACACAGAGGAGAAAGACACAGGGAAGGGATAGGGGGGAGAAGGTGGAAAGAGACACATGGCATTCCCAAGCACAAAACTTTCAGGTTAACGAACACTGCAATGAGTGGCCCGTATAGTAGGTGGGAGGGAAAGCTTGCAATGAGCGCTAAAGGCACTCATTGCGAGCCACGCGATGAGTGCTGAAGGAGCTCATTGTAGGGCACGCGATAAGCAATGCGAGTGGGAGAGGCTTGCAATGAGCGTCAAAGGCCGAAGGCACTCATCGTGGGGCTTGCAATGAGCACCGAAGGTAATTACTGCAAAGCAGGAAAGTTGAAGTACACGGGGTGAGAGGCCGAAGGCGCTCAGCACGGGGCTCGCGATGAGCACCAAAGGTGCTCAGAGGAGCAAAAGCCTTACATTGAGTGGCAAACTGCATTGCCAGCCTTACAATTGTATTCCCATCATTTTTGATGTGCAATTTCCTAGCAAGTTAATAATAATAGAAGCTTGGCATATTGCAATATTCATAAAAGGGTTAATCATGTTGAACTTTGGAAGCTAACACCCCGACATATATGATAGAAATTACATTTATGTATATTTTAGATTTATATTTTAGATTTAGACACTAATATTGATGCTCTGTATATATCTAAATCTTCTCTAGTGTGGCTGTTACTTGCATCCTTGTGGGAATCTTCCCAACAAAATCACTTGATGACTAGAAGTAGATGATTGTTTTATTTATCTCCACAGGGAAGCATGCATGTCTTTGTGTATAGTGATTGTCTTGTGGAACGTGTCCCTCATTTTTAACATACTCTACAAGGGGTACAGTAAATAAACAAGACTGAAAACTACACTGTTACCTAAATATAAACATGGTTATGTTTAAAGATCATGAATCCAGCTATGTATTGCTGTTTTTTCTTTTGAAATTAAATACAGTTTCAGATATATTATATCTATGCTCAGTAATCTAACTTGTGGCAAACTATTGTAATTAGTCTTTGTGCAATAAATTTGCATACATAGCAACATAACAGCAAATTGAGTCACGCAGAGAGAATGGTGTATAGTTCAAAGCTAAATTAGTTGAGTCAGAATAGATATTATAATGGAAAGATAGTTGTAATACTCTTTGAAAGAACTCAATTGATTTAAATATTTGGGGGGTGACAATAACCAGTAAAGCAACCACAGATTTTTTTTAGCAAATAGAATTATATATTAGTATAAAAATGAATGTCCTCAGCACTATACTAAAAACAAAATGCAAGAACAAGGGGCTTAGGAATTGTTTCGGAATGTGCAAAAAGCACTCTTTAATGAATGGGTACTAGGTAACTGGAACAGCTTTCCAGCATAAGGTAGGGTCAAACATAGTAACATATGGTTAATTTAACCATACCTGTGACATGCATAAGGCTCTCTTGAGGTTTAACTAATGTACATATATGTATATTTTAAATTTAGACAAAGGGGAAATGTTGTTTTGCATTTGGTAAGAGAGAATAGAAAATATTGGAAGGCATTGTAAAAGGATTATTATTAGTATACTGTTGGTAGTCCTACCTAGTAATCAGTTAATATAATTTGCAGATTGAAAACTCAGGTGAGAATATTTATAAAAATGCACCAAATAGTGGTGGGTGGGTATTAGGACCTTCATGGTGAAGTCGAAGGCATATCTATGTTTCCTGGATTATAAATGCATCTGATAGAGGAGAATCAGTAGTGTATGCAAAACAATTTTTGCATTAAAAAATACCAGAATAAACATTTACAAACTCAACCTAATGTTTGCTACATATTTTCAGTTTGCAAGCTTCAGCTTTTGTTGGATGACATCCCTGAAAATCCCTGCATAAAATTCATAATTCATTCTGGCCAATCAGGAGAAATCAGAGGTTAGCTGATACATTTGTATCATATTAGGGGTTTCTGTGTTGCAAAGCAGCCTGGGATATGTACACTCTCTCTCTCTAACCTTGTGCTCTGAGGCAGCTGTAGGCCCAGACTCCACCCAACCATGTGATTCCACCCAGCAGCAGTTACTTCCTTTGGTCTCTACCAAAAAGGTTAAACTCTGGACTTGGCTGCTCTCCTCAGTGTACTTGGTTATGTAGGCTCCCAATGGGTGTGCAAAGCTGGATTTTACTCTCCTGCATTTAACTTTGTAAGTACACTGAACTTCTCTATATAACACACATTTATCTAATAATCACTGCCTGTTTCTTACCAAACATTTGAAACCCAGGACATTCCTTTAAAATAGCTAGGTGTCAGTTATGTGTGATCTTAGGTAGAACAATGTTTAAGAATGTGGGAAAGGGGAGATTCTGGAGGGAATTTAGCATAACTGAGAGGATGGAGGATACATTTTTTTGCAGAGGGGATAAAAACAATCACATGAAAAATACATGAAAGTTACTTAATGGTTGAATGGAACTGGGTACTTATGCTGTCTGGATTAGCATGAGGCTTAGGTCAGTGGGTCATCATTTATGGTTGTAGATTGTTGTTGGTGGGGAAGAGTGCATTTAGGTGCTGTGTGATCCTGGGCAAACATTAAGCCAAATGGTTTAAGTAGATATTTCACATTGACTGGATGGGCCTTAGACTCATATCTGCTTTCAAACCTATGTTTTTATATTTCTAGTTGCCTCGGAGGACTTCAGAGACAGGGAGTCGGTAGCAGTTAGTTAAAAGTATTGGATGGGAATTGTTAGATATTTAAACCCTATGCCTGCAGAAGTTGTGTCTATGCATTATGACATTTCTATTCACTTCTGTACAGTACCCAAATACTAAAAGCACAGAATTTTCCATCCCTAGAGGTCTAAACAAATTAAATATGTCGGTGAACCTTAAACTGTGTGATTCCACCTATGTTAAACATTATTTTCTTTAAAGCTAGATGCTTTTTATCCCAAATATCATTTGACTCTCCAGGGATGTGTACAGGACAGTCCACATTTCATATACACAGTGAATTATATTCTTCTTCCTGTGGTCTTAAGTTAAACAAATGGTGCTTTTTGCATAATGCCTTTCATTGGCAAATGTAGGAATAACTATTACGTCTGGGCTGCTCATGTAGATAAAGCAGTAGATACGAGAGGCATCCTCTTGTCTCATAAAATGCTACTTATTTTTTGCAAGGATGAAAGCTTATCTGGTTGGGTTGATGGAACTTAAAGTAATGGGAATTTTCTTCTTATGCTCTTAAAGTAGCACATGTCTTGGCAAGCCATCATTCTTCAATAATCAGTAACATTTTATGAGAGAATAAATTGCCTCAGTAAATTATATTATTCTTGAAACTGCAGAAATGAAATGTGGCTGATGTTAAAGATGTTTCACTCATATCTTTGTCTTGAGTCACAGAAGTGCTTTCCATGCTGTTCCAATTTCACATCTGATTTAGATCCTGTTGTTTAGTCCATAACAAATTATTTGTCTATATTTAAAATATTAAACACTTATTTCCTATGCTTTGTTATGTTTTATTTTAGTTTAAACATCTCATATTTTATTTTAAAAGATAACCTTAATACATTTCATAACTAATACAGCATTGGTTCTTATTGAACATCTGTTAAAATTGCCTTTTATTTGGTAAATATATTTGAAGATGTTACATGTATATTATTTCTTACAGCTCTAAAAGTTTGTTTAGTTATAACAATGCACTTTAAGAGGTTTAACCAAAGAGAACAGGCCAGTGTTTCTGATGCCCAAATAATATAAAGTTAGATGATAAAATTTGTTCAGTGTCAAACAACAAAGTATAAGGATCACTGTAGTGGTCAATGGCTACGGTTTCATTTCTTTATTTAGTTGCTGATTAGCAATAAAATCAGTATTTGGGAAAAGTCAATTAAATTAGTAGAATCCTATAAAGATCCTATAAATCCTAATAAAATCACATGGAAGTTTGTTATTTTGAAAAGTTTGTAATCTTTGCTAATTACTCTCAAGAATTTAGCATATTACATATATAGTTCACAGTATTGCGGGCTTACCAAAAAACGCTGGTAACGCAATGTTAAAACTGCAGGCTCGCGAAGGGAGGGCTGCAGTTGCAGGCCACAGTTGTGGGCCTCGCGAAGGTTGCGACCAGGCAATGAGCGCTGAAGGCGCTGGTGGAGAAGGCGCTCATTGCGCTGGTCCCACCGGACATGCAGTACGGGCTGCAACAGTGAGGTCAGATACACAGGGAAGGGAGAGGGGGGACAAAAACAAACAATGGAGGTAGAACGGGGGGGGGGGATAGACACAGCTTAGGGAGAGGGGAGAAGAGACACAGGGGAGGGAGCGGGGGGAAGAGACACAGGGGAGGGAGAGGAGGGGGGAAAGAAGATGCAGGGGAGGGAGAGGGGGAAGAGACACAGGGGGGGAGGAGACACAGGGTAGGGAGAGGAGGAGGGAAAGGAGACACAGGGGAGGGAGAGGAGGGGGGGAAGGAGGCACATGGGAGGGAGAGGAGGGGGGAAAGCAGGCACCGGCGATGGAGAGGAGGGGAGAAAGTACACACAGGCAATGGAGAGGAGGGGGAAAGGAGACACAGGGGAGGGAAGGGAGGGGGGAAAGGAGACATAAGGGAGGAAGAGGAGGCGGGAAAGGAGACACCATGGAGGGAGAGGGGGTCATTACAATTTTATTGCCATCATTTTTGATGGGCAAGTTGCTAGTCCTTAATAATAATTGAATTAATTGGCATCTGAAACTTAAAATGTGTTTAAGATCCCAGCCAATTGTGAGCACGTGGGGACCCCAAGGTATTCTTTATCAATTATATTTCTCAACATTAATATACGAACTTCACTGTAGGAAACAAAGCATTGAACTATACTCCACAGCCATATCCACAAATGTATGCATTACATTCAGTTCTATTTAAGGTGCTTCTTTCAACTTTAATATAATCCACAGAAAAACAATGTGTAGTGATACTGTCGTTGTTATGTTATTGCACCTACTATCTTATTTGTTTGCATGCAAACCTAAGTAATAATAGCAAATTATAATAACATGTTGTCGTATACAATGTGCTTGCCTCGTACTGACGGATTGTTTTTGTGTACAATACCATTTCAAAATATAAGACCAATGTCAATCATCTAATTGCCTGATTACTTAAATGACTACTGTACAATGAAAAAAAAATATATGTTTTAAAATGGAGTCTTACTAATAGCATAATTAAGCAGGTATAAGTTATATTGCTAGTTTTTAATTAGAAAAAAATAATTTTGATACCTCTGCTGGACCCTGGAGGCATCTGTGATAATTTAGTGGAAATTGTGTATGTGAGAGAAAGATGTTTATATTTCTGGAGAGAAATGCTCTCATCTACTGATGCAAGCAGTCTGCTGTATGGGGTGAAGGGGTGTGGTGTCAATTTCAGGCATACACAATTATCTAATTAAGCCTTCTGACCTCACCCTCTTCCCCCATCCCGTTCTTTATTGATAGATTCAAAAATTGCAACTTTATAATCCTGCTCTTTTTGAGTAAAGCAACAAAGACTAAATGGATTCCTCTATTCATAAATAGAGTCTTTACAAATTCAGATTTTCTCTGAAAAAAAAATATTTTTGACCATGGCTTACGTGGCCTTTTTGCTTCAACTACAGTTGTCATTTAAACGATTACTGAGATATTACTTTTATAGTATGCTCTTAGGAGGAGCTTATTTTATGAGCTATATATGTTAAGGAAATTAAAAAAAAAAAATACCATTATCTTAAATGTAGTTTTTAAGGTGGCGGACATTTGACAGGAAGTGTCAGCAGAGTAAGCTATCCAAAAGTGCTAATTACACAAGCGGTGTCTGGTACATTTAAGCTTTCCTATAAAAATGTCTTTAAGTTTCCTGGCTACTAATATTGTTTGTTATTTTCTTCAGAAGTGTAGCCTTTCCTACAAAAACAATGGTCCTTTAAATTTATTTTGCCGTGGGCATACAATATATAATAAATATAATAAATATAAGTATTGCAATCTCACCTGTATCATTTCTCGTCCCAGTTTTAGTATTAAGCAAATATTTCACATTATGCTACAAGGCAAAGTTATTTTCTAGTTTCCAGCCCCTTATGTGTAGATCAAAAAACTCAGACAAGAAAAATCTGGTTTAAAAGTTGGTTTCAGTCCAAATGAAAACAAGGTTTCACTGACAGATGGTACAATAAACATATAAATGTTTCCTATAATTTTTTGGCTTCGGAGGGCGAGAAATTTTGAATATTCACAGGGAAGGTTGGCTGTGGTGTGCTATAAATAATTTAGATGTTAGCAGGAAAGCAGCTTTACAGCGGATTTAGGAAATTGAATTGTTTGAATATTTAAAATGCAGGCAATACATTTTTGTAACAAATAAGGTAAAGATGTAATAACCTAATTGTGCAGTAAACAGAGGAAATCTTATCATTTGTTATATGTAAGGAGAGATCTGCCATTGCAATGTAAAGTCCTGTGATGCTAAGCTGTGTCACATTTCATAGGAGTATAATCACTAAGGTGAGACTTCCTCAGTCTCTTTCGTAAACGTATAAAGAGAATTCTCTGTCTTAAGAGAAGTTCCATAAAATAACAGAATTTTCTGAGTTCTTGGCTCTAGTAAGACAGCGCTTTCCTTAATGGCAACTGTTTATTCTCCTATTTGTACAAAGCACATCTTGTTAGCATTATAGTAAAACTATATACAGGTATACCCTGCTTGACGCTACTACCTCTTTTAGGGCTGATAGCTATAGTGCTTATATTTTTTTTTAGAATTAAGTTCCATTTAGCGGTATTAACAGCATCACATCGTTAAGAGAGGCACCTAAGAGAGTCAGGGAGAGAGAAAGGGGTGAGAATTGAGAGAGACACAGAAGACCCCCAAATCCTACCAACAACATCGAGTGGCAAGGTACATAATATTTTTATTGTTTTATTGTTTCTCATAATGTGATTGTTACTTGTTAATTATCTAATAAAATCTACATTTATTGCATTTTTTGTACTGTTTTACAGATCATGTGTGAGTGCAAAGAAGATCAGCCTAAGTTAAAGGGCCAGAGCATTCCACTAGATGGGAAAATGCAGGTGGTGGACCACCTGGAGAAAGGGGAGTGGCAAGCTGATATTGGAGTGGATCTGAAATTGTCAACCTCTACCATCTGCACCATTCTAAAGAACAAGGAGAAGATAAAGTCTTCAGCGACCACTGCATCTTCTGCAAAGAAGATTACCCGCTCCAGATGCTACGCACTGGAGGAGATGGAGAAGAGGCTGTCCATCTGGATAGAAAATTAACTGGAGCATAACATGCTTTTCAGCCAAGCCATCATAATGGAGAAGGTGAGAATCATTTACAGCCATATCCAGACCCAAATGCCAGATGTGAAGGAGAGCTTTGAAGCCAGTAGAGATTGGTTTGATCACTTCAAAAAGAGGAACAACTTCTACAACATAAAGATCACCAAAGCTTCTGTGGACTTTCCAGCCACCTTCAAGGACATTGTTGAAAGAGGCAACTATCAACCAGAACTGGTGTTCAACGTGGAGGAGACCAGCCTCTCTGGAAGTGGATTCTAGGCCGCGGAATTTATATCAAGGTAGCAAAAGAGAGCACCAGGCTTTAAAGTGGCCAAAGACTGGCTAATCCTTTTTCTTGGTGGAAGCACCAGGGGTGACTTCAAAATCAAGCCATTGCTAGTATACCAATTAAAGACACCAAGAGCTATGAATGGCATTGCTTAACCTCTTTTGCCAGTAATTTGGCAATTTAACACGAAGGCCTGGATAACCATTTTCAAGTCATGGTTCAGCAACCATTTCTGTCCTTCCATGAAGTGCTTTTGCAGACGCAAAGGACTTGAGGAAAAAGCTCTCTTGATAATGGACAATGCTCCAACCCACCCTACCAACTTGCCTGAGCTCAACTGCTCCATCCTGGTGGAAGAAGTGTTCCCGGAACACAACACTACTTCGCTCATCCAGCCTATGAACCAGGGGGTCATTGCAACCTTGAAGGCCTACTATCTTTGCCGCACAGTCCACTAGCTCATTGACCAGATGGACAGACAGGACAAACAATCAATGATGGAGTTCTGGAAGACGTTCATCATCATGCAGGCTTCAACAAACATTGATTTGTCCTAGAAGGAGGTGACACAGCAATGTCTAAAATCTGTGTGAAAGAAAAGATGTGTGGAGATGTGCAACTGGAAGAGCCCATTATAGAGGAGATAGTGGACCTTGTGACCACGGCTGGACTGGGAGATGTGGACACCCAGGACATCGATGACTTGGTCCAGGTTCCAGGTGAGAGCCTGACCAATGAGGACCTTGAACAACTGGCACAACACGGCATTGAGAAAGCAGTGACTCTGACATAGAGCTACAAAGAGAACTGTCAATTGAGTTCCTCAGAAAAACTTTGCAGCAAATTAATGACATTATGGATGATGTGGTTGCAAGTGATCAAGATGCTTGTTCTTATGTTTGCAGTTCATTCAGAGTTCATATGAAATAAAACTGTTTCAAAATTCTATCGGTTTTGTGTATTTTTTTCAATGTGTTCCCCTATCCCTATCTCCCTATGTTAAAATTACCCCATTTCGCTCTGTTTCACACTCCTACTGCCTGGAACCTACAGAGCTAAGGGGGATATTCCTGTAATTATACACAGCAGCTCTACAGAATCAAAGAGAGCACCAAAAAACAAGTGAAAAGACATTAAACATAAAATGGATGCATTGTTCACTATTTTTGTTAGAGTTATTCTTTGCATTTAAAAACAATTATAAAATAATGAAAAAAGTTTTTAAAAAAAAGCTTTTAAAGATGTAAGAGAAATAGACACAAGTGGACACAGGTAGTGATGCTTTAGAGTGTAAGAGCTATGAGCTACAAACTACTGTAATTGAACCCGGTGAAATGCACCGTGGCCCTGCTCTGGGGAGGGGGGGAGGCAGTGCAGTAAAATACTTTTTATTTATTTCATTTTTTTTCATTCAAAATGTCACGGGGGGGGGGGGGGGCACCCTGGCCCATCCTAGCCTCCATAAAACCGGCCACTCCTGGCCACCTCCCTCACCAGCTCCTGTAGTTCTATCCCTTCCTGCGTCCGCATCTTCTGGCCGTGGCAGAGAACCCTGAATAATAACAACATTTGGGATTCCCTGCTTCACAGGAGTCAAGATGCGCTCGCAGGAAAAGCATAGAATACAGGAGTTGATAAGGGCTGTTTTGGGTTTTGGAGAGGACAGGAAATAAAAACTAAAAAGGAATGAAAAAATAATATCTATATATATTGATATTTGGATCTTACGGGTTTAGCTAGTGCAACGTGTGCGCGCACTGTCAGGAGTGAGGAATGCTGTCACAGCTTCTGTTGTGTTAAGGTGGATTACTGCAGTTAGCAGCATATACATATATAAACAATGATATATAAAGAGTGTTTTTAACAGACGGGGAGACCTAGGGTGGGGTAGGAGATCTGAATAGGGCATGTGGGGGGTGGTGGAGGGTAGGAGATCTGAATGGGGCATCTGGGGAGGTGGTGGGGGGTAGAAGATGTGAATGGGGCACATGGGGGGTTGGTGGGGAGTAGGAGATCAGAATGGGGGATCTTGGGGGGGTTGGGGGTTCCCAGGTGCACCATTCACATCTCCCACCCCCCCACCACCCCCCAGGTGCCCCGTTCACATCTCCTACCCCCCATCACCTCCCCAGGTGCCCCATTCAGATCTCCTACCCCACACCACCCCCCATGTGCCCTATTCAGATCTCCTTCACCCTCCTCACATGCCCCATTTACATAAACACATTCTAACACATAATCAGATTTCTTGTGATCCTGTCAAATTACTTGTCATGTTTTATTATTGTTTTCCACTCCTTAATATGTAGAGATATTTGCAACACTATCTAATAACACTGTCTCGCACCTTGTGTATAGACTTGCACACTTGACTGATTAGTACTCTATTTACGATGCCTGTTTGTGTCCCACGTGGGTATCTTATCACTCACAATCTCAGATTCTCTGCTCTGTATTCCAATGCTATGCTAAACTTTAATCAGTATGGCTTCTGACTTGATAAATAGAGGTACAACTCTTAATATACAAACAAGAAGGGGGAAGAGGTGCAGGCTCTCCTACTGACTAGCTTGTCACTTTAAAATGTTTGTCCAATAAGAAAGGTATCACTATATAGCTAGTTCATGTAAATGAACTATAAAAGTTCATGTAAATGTTCAAGTCTATAAAACTGTTCTGCTTGATTCAGACAAGGAACACAATGGCCGTATTTGATCTGCTGCATATTTTGAAATCAAAATTTGAATGCTTTGAAAAAAATGTATTTAGCTTGACTGATGTCTATATGTATATACCACCAAACAGTAGCAGAAACATTTAAATTGCTCATGCAACAACCTTCAATCAGGAAAGCCACATGGAGACATAAATTTGCCAAAATGAGTATGCTCTCTAGGACAAATACCCATGGAAAAAGGGGTGGAGAAAAGCTTAGTTCAAGATGCGCTAACGCTCATATGTAATTATTTTAAAACTACTTTGAATTTTGTTTTAAAGCAAATGAACAACTGAAACCTTACAGTAGGACAACTACAGTGTCTCTTTAAGATCTACTGAAGTGCCTGCTCACAGTGGCATTAGAGATCAGCCATACCACCATTGTGATCAGGCCAGTTTCATGACCTTTGCAAAGTAGGTAATGACATCTGGCGATGATGTCGGGCAGTGTGATTTGAAGATACTGTATATGTCAATTTTGAAAATGCAAGTTTATTGATGCGTTTGTACAAAGCTTTCCAAAAAATCTAGATTTAAATTGAAGGAAGAGGATGAATTTGTAAAACAAACGTATTTATAAAATGATTTCTTTCAGCATCTTTACTTCTCTCCCACAATGCTTGTTTGGCTCTAAGTACATAACATAGATGGAATAGTGCTATAAAGTCCCTGGGGCTGACGGACTTTTCTCCCATCAAGGGTCACTGACCCACGATCAATAAAAATATTGGGTCAACACTGCATTTAAGAGCAGCCCCAATCAAGACATTCAATCAACCAGTTTTTTCATCTCTCATCTCATATTGTATTTAACTAAATAAATCTGTTTCATATATAATAATCATTTAAGAAATACAAAATAATTTGGTGGCATAAACATGTAAGAAATGTCGGAACAAGTAATAAAAATGCATTTAATTACATTTTATGTAAATTTTATGTAAAAAAAAAACATCATCTAATACATTGGTCACATATTTCATAATTTAGAAAATGTTTTATGTTTGTGTGATTTAAAAAAATAAATAAAGCTGACACTATGAAATGCAGGAAACTAGTGTAGTGTGTAAATATTCGCAAATGGTCAATCACTTACTGATGGTGTGGAAAGCATAACATATGGGCTCAAGTTGGGATCAATAGCCAGCATTTCTAACTCGATCACATTGCTGCATCAGCTGTAAGTATACAAGTAGTGAAGTCAGCAGTCAGGTTGTCAATCTGTGAGACAAAAAGCTCTGTATCACCAGGGAGTTAATGATCTCCTGTGGACATGTACAAGTCTCTCACTTCACACAATAGCAGGGGGTATTCTGTTTCTGTTGATTATTGTTTTTCTGTGATTTCACTAGAAAGTAAAATATATTTGAAATAAAAATAACTGATGCAAATGTGAGAACTTGTATAAATGAGAGAATACTTCCATGAAAATGGATGTGATTTGAAAAACAGATACTAATGAAAGTCGTTTCTGGCCAGTTACCAGTTGACCAAATGGCCAATGTGATATCGACTCATAGGCTAATATGATATCAGCTATGTGGAAGGTGAGTTTAAAGTAACTGTGGGTCTATGATTTGTCAGGAATAACCAAACCTTAACTCTGGAGATTTCTCCACTCCATTTAGTGTCAATATTAATTAATTATTATTGGATGGTGGGACTTTATACATGTTGAATCCATGTAAAATGGTGGCCATGCAGTAAGTATTAGAGAAGGCGAGAAAAGGAGGAGGAAAATATAGACTTTGCATTTTAGGGGTTGTTGAATGATGCCAAGAGGATAACTTGGTGGTGAATAAATGAGAAGATTTGGGTATCATCATCAAAGAAATGAGAACTCTGGGAGACAGAGAAATTAAGGAGATATTAAATGACTACCTCATAAACCTAAGCCTTTGTTCAGTAGGGCCGTGATGGCAAAAATAATCTACCTGAAATTGGTTATGAATTTAGCCATGCAAGCAGTTGTATCCAAACCAAAACAGAGCCAATACTATGCAAACATTGTAACCATTATATTTCTATATACAGGAAATTAACACTATCCTAAATCCTAATCCCCTTCTGGATCGCTACCTTGCCATGGAAAAGGGGCTTGTGTACTTCAATGAAGCTCTGAGCCATATAGGGTCACCTAGGTCATACCAGAGAGATGACACACAAATCGTGGTCCACTGGTAAAGGACCTTGCAACCTACTCCAGTATCTTTGCCGAGATAACCTTATGGATAAGCATGACCAGAAACATAACAATGTGCCTAGGGTGCTGAGGTCACGGAGAGTTGGACAGAACTAAATAACTAAACAAACAACTATACCCTAATAGTCTTTTTCCTACAGCACACGTAATCTCTTTTTTTCACAACTCAAGGTTATTTCTCTTCAGTTATTTTCAGTCGTGCAAATAATGTATGCAATACATTCTTTTCTATCCACATTAAAAGACTACGGACGTTCTGGAAAAAAATATTTGGGGCTTGTGGGGCTGTGATTGTCTTATCTATCAGTGGATGGAACGGTGGGGGATGAGGGAAGATAGAGAGAGGTTGTAGATATGTTTTAACATATGAGCTTTTAGAATTTCATACCTACCGCTTCCTCAAGAAGCTTGTAAGAATAATTCCAAGCCCTGCTCTTGCGTAAATGTAAATGCACAACCTTCCAGGGACTAGCAGAAGTATTAAAATTGTCTTTTTTAATGAAAATCTAGTTTTATGACAAATTTCCTGCCTATTTATGCTATTTTAGACTATTTTTTTTATTATACAATGTTAATCCCTTTCACAAATATATATTTGCTCAGGCTACTTTATAAACATACCTTGGATTAAAAGTGCAGTTCCTACTCACAGCGAGCTAATTTATTTGTCCTATATCGGAGTCATTAATAGGAGGTTATTCTCTAACCACTGCTGGTGAAGCTAGAATGGACAGTCAAACCACATACACATATTTAATAAAGTGTTTAGTGTTCTTTGTTATCTAGGAAAGATAGTTCTGTTTTGCCTTATTACCTGAAATTCCCACACATTACTTGGGCTGTTAATTCAAGTAGTGTACGCATGCATATTTCTAGTTTATTCATTACAGAAAAGGTTTGGTGACATCTGGCTGAATAATAACACTATTGGACCAGAGTCAGGTTTCAAACAAAGAACAAGCTAGTTTCTACACCTGACTTTCTTGGCATGATAAACTCTTTTAATACTTTAACAGATGCTTGCCTAAGTGAGCCTTAAAAACATGTTTTACTTTAAATGTGCATTGCAACTTTTTTTGGCAGAGAGTTTATTAAAATTAATGAAAGCATTAGTTAAATTAATTTTTTGAGAAGCACAATGTTGTTATATATTGTAAGTTCAAGTCAATGTAATATTGCAATCTGTGCAGTGTTTTACGGATATCTACACTTCTTCAGTAATGCCTGTAGAATTGCTCAAACTTGAAAACTCCAATTAAAGAGGCACTTCTGTCATAAAAAAATAAAAACTTCTAGTTTTTCTCACTCCACTTAAAAGTTCACACAGCCAACAAAAAAAAACTAGTTTAAATTATTTCACTTATTTGTACCACCACTGTCAAGTCACTATCATCCATCCCTGTTCTTCTTCTATTCTTGCTTTGACATTATCTTATATTGTATTGTCCTCTGATTGTTTATTGCAATTGGATTTCATTTGGTAACTCATGAGTTAAATTTTGGGACCTAAATGATGGAATGCTATAAAATTGGCAAACATAACATGCAATACCCTGGATGAATGTATAGAGAACCAGACCACCTTTAGGTTTAGCATCTTGATCCTCTTACCTGCCGGAAGGGGACATGAGCCAAAGGAATTAAGCTTTTCCATCTGGGAGAGATGGACCGGGCAGAAAAATTGCTGGTGGTGAGACTCTAAGAAACTTTTTTTTAGCTCATCATTAATCAACATTAAAAATGAATGTGCAAAAAACAAATCAAACTGGGAAAGATGTCAGTTTTGTAAATGGAACTGGAATAAATGTCAAGTGGTGAATGCTTCTGCTCAGGTGGATGTTATGAGACCCAGTGTCACTGAGCCTCAGCAGAAGTGACTGCTTCACTACTGATGGGGAATGGAACTGGGAAAGATGTCTGTTTTGTAAATGGAACTGGAATAAATGTCAAGTGGTGAATGCTTCTGCTCAGGTGGATGGTATGAGACCCAGTGTCGCCAGCTGAGCCTCAGCATAAGTGACTGCTTCACTACTGATGGTGAATGGAACTGGGAAAGATGTCAGTTTTGTAAATGGAACTGGAATAAATGTCAAGTGGTGAATGCTTCTGCTCAGGTGGATGGTATGAGACCCAGTGTCACCGGCTGAGCCTCAGCAGAAGTGATTGCTTCACTACTTATGGTGAATGGAACTGGGAAAGATGTCAGTTGGTGAGTTATTTTGCTCAGGTGGATGGTATGAGACCCAGTGTCGCCAGCTGAGCCTCAGCATAAGTGACTGCTTCACTACTGATGGTGAATGGAACTGGGAAAGATGTCAGTTTTGTAAATGGAACTGGAATAAATGTCAAGTGGTGAATGCTTCTGCTCAGGTGGATGGTATGAGACCCAGTGTCACCGGCTGAGCCTCAGCAGAAGTGATTGCTTCACTACTTATGGTGAATGGAACTGGGAAAGATGTCAGTTGGTGAGTTATTTTGCTCAGGTGGATAGTATGAGATCCAGTGTCACTGGATGTGCCTCTCCAGAAAAGACTGCTTCCTGATGGTGAATGGAATTTGAAATAGATGCCATTACATACATACATACATATAAAGTGATATATCAAACTTACTATCTTCATGATACAATAACTTAATTAACAAAATACACCAGACACATCTATTTACATATATTTCTAAGGCCCTAATACAGACTTGTTTTACTTTATGTCCCTTAGTTTTGGACAACACATTTCATTTCAGTCTGGTAGTGATTTTTTTTATTAAACCCATAATCTCATGCATTATCAGTGCATTACATGGAATACTTATATTGTACTATATATTTGTTATGTAGGTTCCCAAGTTTTTAATATGAGTTAATTATGATAGATATGTCCATAACATTTTTATATCTTTATTTTTGTATCTTTTATTTGTTAATTTACAATAATACATGTGCTAATAGCATGATCTTGCAGTGGCCATTTTCAATATTATACGTTCATGGTCCATGCTTCTAAGACGTCCACTCTTAGTTTTGCTACTTTCCTGGTAACAAAAAAAAATAAAGTTAAACTGTTTTGAAGTTTTGATGGGCAGTCCCAGAGACTTTTGGACATTTGGTGGTTATTTTGCATTGTATCATGGCAAGATACCCATTGTCCACCAGTATGGGGAAAAAAGTGTGAAGGAACTGGCTATTGTGTCTGTTTGTAGCTTGATAGTCACTCCATTCAGACTAAGCATTATCCAAGGTGCAGAGAAGTGTTGGGAACTTGGGCTTTAAAGTTTTTAGGTCACATATACTACTACTACTATAATAGTAATATTACTAACATGTATTGCTGGTTCCCTGATATTGTGAAGCTTTAAAGTTATAGTTGAAGATATGGATCCTGTTGAACGGTTATGTGAAAAGCGATCCATAGCACTGGAGCATGACTAAAGCCTAGCACCAAATGATGCTAAGCGAACTCGTGATACGTTTAGCTGTGATGCACTTGCTGACTAAATAGCATGAGTGAGACGTTAGGGGACAAAAAGTTCCTTCAGGTAGCTACTATACTGTTTGTTTGAAAGTTATAAAACCAAACTTGAAATAAAATGAAATAAAATTATATATACCAACTGCAGATAATTGCAGATGGTTGTTATCTGACAAGAGCTGTGTAATTGTTAATTTGCAAGTCTCAGTAATAATGCAATACAATAGTCTAAACGGGTTGTCATGGATCAGAGTAGACCAATACTCCAAGGAAAAAGAAGTACGGAGGTGAGAAGGCTTGGAGAACTATTGGAGGTCTGCTTATTAACAGCCTTATTAAATTGCGATTTGGAAAATTTAATAGGGCTCTATATAAGCACAGAGCATTTTTTTTTTTACAGAAGACCTTGCTTTTGGATAGAAGTTCACGAACTAAAAACTTCTGTAAAAAATATATGCTCTGTGCTTATATATAGAGCCCTCAATTGGCCAAATCACAATTTAATAAGGCTGTAAATTTTCCCTAAATAAACTAGAAAGGTGCCTCAACAGTTGCTCAAACCTTTCACCTTGGTACTTGTCTTAGTCTTTCAAATCCCCAACTTACTTGCATTCCCTGCCCTATCTTTTACTGATGTATCCATTCTCATTGAACCGTTCTCCCTCCAGTATTCGTATCCCTCTCGACTATTCCTATTTCTCTCTTCTGAAGCCATTGTTTTCTCTTCTGTTCATACAGGGCAAAATTAAAATCATTCCCAAACAAAAATGTAACTTTTTTATTTGCAGCAGCATGGCACAACCCTCCCAAGGAAATTACCCAGTCCCATATCCCCACAGTTCCTCGGTTCAAGTCAGGTTCCACATTCCAAGGAATGTCAGTATTCTGCCACTTTTGGGCCAAGTATAACAGCGGAAGTAGGACCTGTATTATATGTACGCAGCACTCAATCAGTTAAACATCTAAAAAATTATGCAGAATTGAGAAAGAATGCTTGTAGGATTACATGAAATCAAACATGCAGTTTTATTTTGATTATTATTACAACCTCTAAGCCATATAATAATCATATCAGAGCTCTGTGGAGCACAGAATCTCAGCTTTCCTGCTGATTGCAATGTTATCAGCTTCACAGTATCACATAAGATTTAATGATTTTGGAAATAACTGATTTTTGCAACTAAATGCCTTTATTTAATGTTAGGACCTGTGCATCAAATTGAACATCCAAACTGAACTTATTTAAAGCAGTCACTGTTATACATATATTATATTATGTGTATTTTCCAGAATTTTTTCTCATCTTGTGTTGTTTGTTGACCTGCACTATTTCAGCATACATTCTCAAAAAAATGCATTATTTATGAGTTGTGACTCCAATGGAAGAAACAGCTTTAGCCTGCTTGCTATATCTGACCTACCTTCCATTTTTTGTAAATTATTTTTTATGTTGTCAAGCACTTACAAGCTTGTATCCTAACAGATGTTAATAAAAGTACATATTGTGAATTATTTGTAAAATAATTTTATTATGTATAATCATTCTAAACCACCTCTGTTTTTGCAGATCAATACTCAAGATGTTCATTGTACTTTCTGTATTTTTCTGATCTAGTAGAGAGTTGAGGGCATGCAGCCTTTGTGAAGCCAGGAAGTGGGCTTGGGTAGAGAAGAATGGTGCTTAACATGAACCTTGTTAGTAGTGCTGCATATGTTTATTGTAGTGCTGAATTCACTGTAAGATGCCTTTCTTTCCTGGGACCTTTGATCATTAAGCTGCAATTCATGGATTCAAAGCTATTATTTTCCAGCACGCATCTTTAGTTTCTGATCTTATGCAAATTTAGATTTTTTTTTTTTCTAGCACAATTTATGCTGGTAGTGGTTCCTTAAATCTATAATCAGATGACCCTTCTTTGAAAAGGTTTGCATGTTTATATATTTTAAGTGTATAGCCCCCTGATATTGTCTACTAACAGATACTAGTAATTAGAGAAACTAATGCCACTGTGGGAAATTTTGTATAGGAGACTTGGAAACAAACTTGATTCAGGATTGCTGAAAGGGTTTAAATTATATGAAGAAACATTGCAGGTTATCAGAGCCTGATATAATCACCTTATTGCGTATTTGCTTAGAATTTGGAATAAGGCATTTAAATAACCACTACCAGGATATAAAAAATAGATAGGAGTCCAAGATCATAACTAGGTAGAAAAGTTTCATAAAACTAGTTTTTAGTTTGAGATATGGACGTTGGAGGCAACTATAATACTTGGTGACATTTTATGTGTAAGAGGGAAGTTTCAAGGAAATCTGGTGAGAGCCCAGAAGACCGCCAACTCCCTTTTGAGTTCCCATACCTGTCATTACCCCTGCAGCATTTTTTTATGTAACATTGTGCAATCTGTAAAATGCACATGTAAGATATCCCCCTTCAAGTTTGAAGTATTAAAATAAAATGATAGGACATACACATGAACAGCTTGTAGCAGAGACTAATAGCAGCTAGCAGGGTCTGTAATGTTTTTACCTCCTCTAGATTATCCAAATGTCTCCAAGCCTGTCATCCACTAATTCCATTCTTTTGACAAAGTGTAAATATCTTTAATGGTCTGCCATTGATGGCTTAAACAATTAATACATATACATTTTGTACCCTATTTGTCACTGTACCTCACCTACATTTTCTATAAAACAGCTTTCAGTCAGAGGGTGCTCTTTTACTTGACATTCGTTGAAATGCCTTCTTTCTCATCTCTTGTCCTCTCTCTCCTTTACCTCTGTAACTACACCATTTCCTATATTGCTTTTTCCCTTGAGCTCGACTACTCTCCCCTTGTCCTGCTTTTTGCCCACTTTTTCTGGGCATCCTAAGCCCACACCATTCCTTTTATCTCTCTTTCCTGAAGCTATCCCTCTCTCTTTTGTTCTTGCTCATCCAGGACTAAACTGAAAGTATACACACAAACAAATGTAACATTCTTATTTACAGCAGCATGGCACACCACTCGAGATTGCTTTCTCAGGCAATTGCCCAGTCCCCCCAGAAACGCCAAAAGTTTCTATTAAACAACAATATCCCTCTTCTTTCTCTTCTCCCCACCCCTCCACAGTTCAGTAGATAAGAACATGCCCTCAGACCCAAACCTATCAGAAAGTATTCAAACCAGACGAGATGGAACTTTTTATACACAGATTTCAACAACAACAAAAAAATGTTTGTTCGAGCACACACAGCTGTAAATGTTGTTAGGTTGTAACCTACTTCACAAACATTGGGTTTTTCCTGGACTACTGCGGTCCTTTAAGCAAAAGATTCACTACACCTTCACAATGACTACAAATGGCTATGATGCATCAAAAAAATACATTGTAGCCCATTCATAGTGTTTATGATATACACTAAGCTATTATTTCTAATTGACACTCATACCTCTCATACAATTGCATAACTATCTAGGTGGTAGGGACTTGTTAGGGGTGTGTTTTACATAAAATCACACCTCATGATTATTTATTGCTGTTCTGGCCTCCTCTTAGTACCTGTCATTGGTTCCTGTGACTAGGAGTACTTCTGGTTGCTCATGTTTCTTCCGGCTCTGTTCCATTACAGTTACTGCTCCACTCCTGTTCCGTTTTGCACTTATCTTTGCTGTTGACACAAATTATTACTGAGGTTTCTGCAGGCTCCTGATCTTTGGCTTGCCTGACCATTCCTTTACATGTGTCTTTGGACTTATTACTTAGGATTTGCAATCCTTGGTACTAAGCCCCTAAATGGGGTTCACCTGGACAGTCTTGATATTACAATAGGCCAGTAATGGATGAGGTGGCCAAGGCCTTGTCTTCGCAGGGATCTTTCCTGTGGAGCCTTAATGACCAACTGCTTCAGATGGATTATACAAAAGGCTTGAAGGAGTCCAGTTTGTCTGGACAATAAAATATCAAATCTCTGGTCCTTTACCAGATTGAATCCCTACTCATGCCTCTGCCTCTGCTAATGCATTATTACATATCTAGTGGGGGTGCACTGTGGAACTGTATACCATTGAGTTTCAAGCACTGGC
Organism: Discoglossus pictus; assembly: GCA_027410445.1. NCBI lineage: Eukaryota > Metazoa > Chordata > Amphibia > Anura > Alytidae > Discoglossus > Discoglossus pictus. The sequence goes on along the minus strand of CM050163.1, from coordinate 501,389,130 downwards.
TACTGAGTCTGGCTGGAATAATAGGTCTTTATTGGCAGTCTACTGCCTGGGACTTTTTCAGAGAGTATAAAAAATAACCTCTCTCATTATGATAGAACAGGTTTCCTGGAAGGTTTGATCTCCTTGGTTACCCGAATAGACATATGTCTGAGAAATACAATAAAGAAAAAACTTCACTGTCCAAAGTCTCAATCTTCACATTGGCACCCCGGTTCCAAAATATTTCTGATACTACTTTATCACCTACTGAAGAACTTGTATAGACTATCCATCTGCCCAAAACCATTTGGTGCCACTTTCCTCAAATGGCAAGTCTTGTCACTTCAATCCATTGATGGATTTCCTTTAGGCTCTGGAAAGATTGAACTTAAGACTAATTAATTAACGCTAACAGTGGGCCTATTACACCAAGAACTCATTTAACTAGACTTATGTTTAATTTTACCGTCCAATAAGTTTGGGGTATCCTTGGCTCCTGCAGCATAATCTTGATTGTCAAGAAAACTAGATATCAGCTTGGAGTCTGAAATGTGTAGAGACTTGCATAACCAAGGCTGTTCCAAAGGTCTATCTGAAAACTCTTCTGTAGAGACTTGAGTCAATTCTAATTTGGCACCGCAGTACCAGATTGTTTCTGATGTATTCAAGCGAAAGCTGATATCCTGCCGCCTCATCATATGTATGACTGCTCTATAAATTTGTTTCCTGGAGCTATGCCACGAGAGTTAGTATAAATCTATCATCTACCATGTCAGAGTACATACAGGAGAACCTAGCCAAGGAATTCATCTAAGAGTCTTCATTGCCAGCAGGTGCTGGCTTCTTCTTGGCCTACAAGATGGAAGGTAGCCTTAGATGACTATCGTGATTTGAACAAGATCACAGTAAAACGTTATACCCTTCTACAACTATTAGACTATTATCCAAGACTCTAAAATCTTCACTAAGCTCAGTCTACGACAATTCTATAATATATTACACATGGGAAGAAAATGAGTGGAAAACTTCATTCATTGCCTGAGATGGACTTCAGCTTATTCAATGCTCTAGCGTAGTTTTCAATGTTTTGTTAATTAAACTTTTCATGGTTATACAAATTTTTGGTGGTCTATATGGATTTCATAATAAGGTATTGCACCGTTTATGAGAGATTCAGTTACAATCAAAATAGTAGAATTTTTTTTGAGGTATCCACAGTACCCTTCCTATGTTTTATTCCGTCTTCTGATGGAATCAAAGTGGGTCTAGCTAAAGTTGCAGCAATGTTTAAGTGGCCTCTATGACTGATCTCAAGAGCACACAGACATATTGATTTTGCACACTATTACAGGAGTTTTATATGTGGATTCTTAAACATTTTAGCACCCATCACTGCTCTTACCCTTAAAGGTGTTAATCTGCAATTTTGGGATCCGGAAGCTTGAGAAGCCTTCAACAAACTAAAATCCCCATTCCCACAGCACCAATCCTGATACATCCTGACTCCACTAACCCGTTTGTGTTGGACGTGGATGCCTCCAAAGTTGTTGTGGACGCAATACTGTCGCAAAGGAGAACCTTTAGGAGCCCACTCCTACCATGTGTTTTCATGTCTGAAAGATTCTCATCCGCAGAAAGGTATTAGGATGTCAGTAACTGAGAATTGTTTGCCATTAAGGTAGCATTGAAAGAATCGAGGCATTTGCAGGAAGGAGCTTCAGCACCAATTCTGATTCTCACTCACCACAAGAGTTTACAATTCCTAGATTCAGCTCAACACTTAAATGCTCGACAAGCATTTAACTTTGTCATTAGTTACCTTCCTAAGATACTCTTTCTTGAGCCCCTAAACCTTTTAGTACTCCTCCCATCCCAGAAAAGATAATGCAGTTTACAAGATGTCTGGCTTCCATGTCTCTTACGCTGCTCCACAAGATCTCAGATGCTCAATCTGAGATACCTTAGGAAAATATACCGCCCAAGAGGATGAGTGTTGGGGCCTCTATTGTAAAGAGGCCCTAAAACTATCTTGTTATTTTTGGTGGCCTAAAGTTTTTATAGCAGCTTGTAACATCTGTGTCAAATCCAAGACTCCCAAAGACTTCCATTTGGGTTGCTCCAACCATTGGACTTTCATGCACTTTAGGAGCCCACAGATATTAAAATGGGAAAAAATAGAAGCCCTAACAACTAAACTAAATTAGTTGGCCACATAACATAATCAGACACCAAATTCAATACTGGAGAATTGAATGCTCTGTTAACTGATGATGCAATAGCATCATTAAAATGCACAAAACAACTTTATTATGTACTACTTATTAATACTATGTTGACCAGATATTTTCAAAAACGGAAAACAAATACATTCAATAAGTGCATTAACGATAAAAAGGGTAACATACTTATCACAGAATTAAAAAATGTATACAAAAATAATAAAGCACAAACCAGGCTGAAGACTTAGCAAAGCAAATAAGTCAAGAAGAGATTGTTGACGCTATAAAGTGCTTAAAAATGGTAATGGATGGGTACTGTAATAGATGGTACAAAATATAACAAAAATAATTTATCATCAAACTCAATAACTTATTTCTAGCATTGCAAGAGGGTGTCAACCTCTCCTCAGAATTTCTAAAGGTACTTATTATTTTGTTGCCTAAACCAGGGAAAGATCCATCCCATACAGGGAACTAACGGTCAATATCGCTCATAAATTCTGATGTGAAAAAAGGGAGCCGCCTATCCTCAACTTCTGTAAACATTTTCCTTTAGAATGGTCTAATAAATATATTTCTTACCTAGGGGTAAAAATCCCAGCCACCTCATATTGCCTTTATGAGGTTAATTTCCCTCTTTTATTATAAAAAATAACCAATGGACTAAATTTTCGATTTCCCTACTATGAAGAATCGTGGTCCCAACAATTAATCCCTTGTCAAGTTTACGATATTTGTTTAGATTGTTTCCATTTAGAGTTCATCCAAAAACACTGAAAAAATTCCAAAAGCTTTTCACAAAATATATCTGGAATTTTAAATTAGCCAGAATTAATCACAATGCACTTCAAAGACATTAATCTCAGGGTGGACTATCGGCTCCAAATATAAAACACTGTTTTTTAACCGCAATCTTTATGCAACTGATACAATGGCACTACTCTAAACCATCTTTACCATGAATAAAAATAGAACAACATTTAAGATGAGGACATTGCATGGTTAAGTGCATCTAAATGGCCAAACAGTATGAAAACAAAATATATCCCAATTAATCATAACATACTTATGGAAAAATATAAAAAACACATATAAACTGACACAACCTCAATCTTCCTTAATACCCATAGCTTAAAATATTTCAGATGGCAAGAAAAGGGTATTTTATACTTTATTTTATATCATTAGAAATGAAGTAATGACTTTTCAAGACGTCAAAACCCATTATGATTTTTATGACTCTGACACATGGCAATACCCTCAAGTAAAACATTATTTACAAACATATCTGAAAATAAAGCTCCTTACAACCTTACTATTTTTTAAAGCCAATGATTCTATTGTAGAGATGGTCCTGGCACTATATTGCAACTCTATAACATGCTTAACAATCTAAATGCAAATAACGCATTAACATATACACACAAATGGAACTCTTTCCTAAATATAGAAATAGATAATGGAACATAGCAAAAAATATGGGATCATAATGCCAGAAAATCAAGAAATCTTCAGACTAAAGAAACAAACTATAAAATAGTATACTTTTGGTACAGAATTCCAAGAATGAAAGATAAATATAAGCCACACAAGCCACCAACATCTTTTGGAGGATTTGGCACGTCCATTTATATATGATGGAGATGACCTAACATTCAAACATTCTGGAGAACAGTACAAGAAATGGTAAACAATATGTTGGCTTATGAATTTAAGTGAGACCCAGTAATAATGATAATAAATGGGCCTTTGGAACATATAGGGAGAGATGGACAAAAACTAATTATACAAATATTAACTGCTGTTACATGTGCTCACTGGCTGCAAAAGGAAAGGCCAAGCATTAACCAACTAGAAACAGTTTGCTAAATATTTTGTACTGTTATCTTTTATTATTATTAACCTATTATTTACGCCTCACAATTTTATGTTTATGTATTATAATTTGTTTATATTTAAAATCTAAATTTCTACAAAATTTTAATAAAATAAAAGTATAAAAAAATAATAACAATATGCTAATATATTAGAGTAATAGAGCATATATATATATATATATATATATATATATATATATATATATATATATATATACACTGTCAAAAAAATAAAGGGAACACTTAAACAACACAATGTAACTCCAAGTCAATCACACTTCTGTAAAATCAAACTGTCCACTTAGGAAGCAAAACTGAGTGACAATCAATTTCACATGCTGTTGTGCAAATAGGATAGACAACAGGTGGAAATTATGGGCAATTAGCAAGACACCCCCAATAAAGGAGTGATTCTGCAGGTGGTGACCACAGACCACATCTCAGTTCCTATGCTTTCTGGCTGATGTTTTGGTCACTTTTTAATGCTGGTGGTGCTTTCACTCTTGTGGTAGCATGAGACAGAGTCTACAACCCACACAAGTGGCTCAGGTAGTGCAGCTCATCCAGGATAGCACATCAATGCGAGCTGTGGCAAGAAGGTTTGCTGTGTCTGTCAGCGTAGTGTCCAGAGCATGGAGGCGCTACCTGGAGACAGGCCAGTACATCAGGAGATGTGGAGGAGGCCGTATGATGGCAACAACCCATCATCAGGACCGCGACCTCCGCCTTTGTGCAAGGAGGAACAGGAAGAGCACTGCCAGAGCCCTGCTAAATGACCTCCAGCAGGTCACAAATGTGCATGTGTCTGCTCAAACGGTCAGAAACAGACTCCATGAGGGTGGTATGAGGGCCCGACATCCACCGGTGGGGGTTGTGCTTACAGCCCAACACTGTGCAGTATGTTTGGCATTTGCCAGAGAACACCAAGATTGGCAAATTTGCCACTGGCGCCCTGTGCTCTTCACAGATGAAAGCAGGTTCACACTGAGCGCATGTGACAGACGTGACAGGGTCTGGAGACGCTGTGGAGAACGTTCTGCTGCCTGCAACATCATCCAGCATGACTGGTTTGGCAGTGGATCAGTAATGGTGTGGGGTGGCATTTCTTTGGGGGGCCACACAGCCCTCCATGTGCTCGCCAGAGGTAGCCTGACTGACAATAGGTACCGAGATGAGATCCTCAGACCCCTTGTGAGACCATATACTAGTGTGGTTGGCCCTGGGTTCCTCCTAATGCAAGACAATGCTAGACCTCATGTGGCTGGAGTGTATCAGCAGTTCCTGCAAGACAAAGGCATTGATGCTATGGACTGGCCCGCCCGTTCCCCAGACTTGAATCCAATTGAGCACATCTGGGACATCATGTCTCGCTCCATCCACCAACGTCATGTTGCACCACAGACTGTCCAGGAGTTGGCAGATGCTTTAGTCCAGGTCTTGGAGGAGATCCCTCAGGAGACCATCCGCCACCACATCAGGAGCATGCCCAGGCGTTGTAGGGAGGTCATACAGGCACGTGGAGGCCACACACACTACTGAGCCTCATGTTGACTTGTTTTAAGGACATTACATCAAAGTTGGATCAGCCTGTAGTGTGTTTTTCCACTTTCATAATGGGGGTGACTCCAAATCCAGACCTCCATGGGTTGAAAAATGTGATTTCCATTTTTTAATTTTTGTGTGATTTTGTTGTCAGCACATTCAACTATGTAAAGAACAAAGTATTTCATAAGAATATTTAATTCATTCAGATCTAGGATGTGTTATTCTAGTGTTCCCTTTATTTTTTTGAGCAGTGTATATATATATATATATATATATATATATATATATATATATATATGTGTGTTTTAATGCAATAAAGTGTAATATAGCATAAAGCATCAGTATTAGTATAACATAGTGTAAATTAATTGGTGTAATCTAGTAAAAAGTTACAATATCAGTGAAATATAGTGCAACTGAAAGTGTAACAGTATTAAAATACTGTAAAACATTATAAAAGTATTAGTATAGCATTGTGTTGTGCATTTGTATAATATGGCATGAATAAATTACTTTAATTCAGTATCAGAGCCATATACGCCCAATAATTAGTGCCTAATAGTGTAATTAATTAGTATAATGTGTGTAAAGGTAAACTATTAGTGTAACAAAGTGTAGTGAATGTGTGCAGTATAGTGTAAATATAAGTGTATTTGTTTAATGTAATACAATGGTATTAGTGTTGTACTGAGTAATGTTATTAGTGTGATACAGGAATGTATGAGCGTAATATTTATTAGCGTAAGTCAGTCTAATGGTATTATTGTAATATAGGGTAAATGTATTAGTCTAATACAGTGTAAAAGCATAAGTGTAATACATTGTAAGTACATTAGGGTAACAGTGTAAAGGTATTCAGCAATATGGTGCAATGGTATTAGCATAAAAAAGTATAAAGGTATTAGTGTAATGCAGGGGTGTTCCATCTCAGTCCTGTAGGGCCACACACATGGCTTGATTTGATGATAACCCCAGGCCTGGATTGAATAGATATATTCAAATCCAGGCCTGGGTGCGGCCCTCCTGGTGTAATGTAATACAGTAGACTCTTAGTTAACCAGAACTCAAGCAATCAGAAAAAACATTGAATACCGTACTTTATATACAAATTTAATTTTACATAGCTCAATAAATGCTTACAGGCATCTAGATTTCCTCAACGGTATGTCTCTGCAATTCAATGTTGCCTGGAAGCAGACAGTCATGAGTGACTGAGCCTGGGCAGTGTTGGCGTTATATTCCACGGGTTCAGCACCCTCCAGCTGAACATACCTGTGTATAAGTGAGGATTGAAAGCTGCTGCAGCTAGAACAGCCCTCACTAAAAAATATAGGGCCATATTAATTTCCAACCTCGTAAATCCAACATGTAGATCTTACGTGCTTTAAATTCTCCCGGGTTACGTCGCTATTAAATTGGAAGGGGCTGTTAGCAATGTGCGAAATAAATTAAATATTAACCCAGACGGTTGCACGTTGGATGTGCGGCCATGATAAGATCAATTAATCAAACCCATAGCAATGGGTTAGACTAAGTCAATGTCAAAATAGATTGCCATCATGGCTAACTAAGGCCTCCCGACATCAGCCCTTGCCGACCTCCAGCGGTAGTTAAAAACTGAAGCCCTGCTGCAGGGGGTACTTCAAGTACCCCCCCGGCACCTAAAATGAACCCCCCGATGCTGGGGGTCTCGATTGGAACCCCCACCACATTTAAACTTTCAAATGACCTGCCGGAGGTCCTTAACTATTGAAGAATCCCGGTCGCTGGTGTACTCTAAGTACCCCCGCTGCACCTAAAATTAACCGCACCAATGCTAGGGGTCTTCATCGAACCCCTGCAGTGTCCCTACATTACCCCTGCTGCATTTAAAGGTTCAAAGTTCCCGCCTTGTGGGTCCTTAAAGGACCGTAAAGGTTCTTAAAGGATCCGCTGTAAATAAAAAATGAACCCCTGCTGCGGGGGTACTATAAGTATTCCCCCGGCACCTAAAATTGACCCCATCACTCATGGGGGTCAATATAGACCCTCATGACAATAAAATGTACCCCCTCAGTCCAATAGGGGGTCTATATAGACCCCTACAGGACACTATTAACCCCTATATTAACATCATAAGTGCCATGAGGGTCCTCAGGACCCTCATGACACAAAGTCTAAGCACTACACTATTAACCCTAACAATACCCCATTAACCCATTAACCCTAACTAAACCCCATTAACCCTTACTACATTTATAAATAAATGTTAATAAAGCTCCAGGTCCTGATGAAAATCCAAGGGTACTGAGGGAACTGGGTTTTGTAATAGCAAAACCATTATATTTAATATTTCAAGATTCACTCAACACTCGGTCGCTATTAGATGACTGGCGAAAAGCAGAGGTGATTTAAGAAGGGAGCAAGAGCAAATCTGGGGAATTATAGACCAGTGAGCCTAACTTCTGTAGTGGGAAAGCTTTTAGAAGGGTTAAAAAGGGATAATATACAATAATATGTCTATTTGAATAGGATTATAAGTAGGAGTCAACATGGATTCAAATCTAATTAGTATATATGAGGAGGTCAGTAGGAACCTGGATCAAGGCAACTTAGTGGATGAAGTCTTTTGGGATTTTGCAAAGGCTTTTGATACAGTGCCACATGGAAGACTATTGTGCAAACTAAGGGATACAGGAATTGCAGTAAATATCTGCTTATGGATCAAGAGCTGGATAAAAGACAGGAAGCAAAGGGTTGTGGTAAATGGAACATACTCCGATTGGACTAATGTGGTAAGTAGGGTTCGTCAGGGTTCAGTATTAGGTCCTCTCCTTTTTAACATATTTATTAATGACTTAGAAGTAGGATTGGAAAGTAGTGTCTCCATTTTTGCTGATAACACTAAGTTGTGCAAGGTAATTAAATCAGATAATGATGTACTTTCCATCCAAAGGGATTTACATAAAATAGAGGAATGGGCATCTAAATGGCAGATTAAATTTAATATGAATAAATATAAAGTTATGCATCTGGGAAGGAAAAATAGCCATGCAATTTATAATCGTAATGGAGCAGATATAGGGGTATCAGATATTGAAAGGGACTTAAGAGTACTTGTGGACAACCACCTAGGTAACAGTGCTCAATGCTAAGCAGCAGTTGCAAAGGCAAATAAAATATTAGCATGTATTAAGAAGGGTATAGAAGCAAGGGAAGCAAATATAATTCTCCCACTATACAAATCCCTAGTACGCCCTCATTTGGAATATGGACAAATTTGGGCACCACTCCATAAAAAGGACATTTTAGAGCTGGAAAAGGTACAGAGAAGGGCAACAAAACTAATAAGGGGAATTTAGGGACTAAGTTATGAAGAAAGACTAACCAAATTAAGCTTATTTTCTCTAGAAAAAAGGCATCAAAGAGGAGATTTGATTACCTTATATAAATACATCCAGGGTCAGTATAAAGATTTGTCAAATGAGCTTTTTGTGCCAAGGGATTTCCAACTGACACAAGGACATAATTTGAGGTTAGAAGTAAAAAGATTCCACCTTAAAGAAAGAAAAGGGGACTGGATTTATTTCTAATCAAAAAGGGCATTCAGGGTTATTCTGGATAATTAGAGAGAGAGTATTGATCCAGGTAGGATTCTGATCGCCGGTATCTGGTGTCAGGAAAGACTATTTTTTTTCCCTTTTTGACGGTAGGCTAAGTTTCACTAGGGTTTCTTCTGTTTGCCTTCCTCTGGATTAAATTAATTAACAACTAATCCGCATATTGCAGATCAGAGGAGATCTTAAAAGGTTGAACTTGATGGACTGTAAATATTTTTTTAACTTCAATTACTATGTAACTATGTAACTATGTAACTATACCCATTAACCCTAACTAAACCCCATTAACCCTAACTATACCCCATTAACCCATTCACTCTAATTATACCGCATTTACCCTAACTATACACTATTAACCCTAACTAAACCCCATTAACCCTAACTATACCCATTAACCCATTAACCCTAACTATACCCAATTAACCCTAACTGTACCCAATAAACCCCTACCCTATTAACCACTAACTTACATTATTAACCCCTCTCCTACCCTATACCATTCTATTAACCCCCCTAACTGTTTAACCCCACTCTAACTAACTAACCTCATCTAACTAATTAACCCTATTTAACCCTCACCATACCTAATTAACTCTATTACTAACCACTTAACCCCATTTAGACCTATTTAATCCCATCTAGTCCCATGTAACCCTATCTAGTCCTATTTATCCCTAACTGGGTCTATGTAACCCTATCTAGTCCTATGTAACCATATCTAGTCCCATTTAAGCCTATCTAGTGATATTTTACCCCATCATGTCCTATTTAACCCCGTCTAGTCCTATGTAACCCTATCTAGTCCTATTTAATCCTAACTGAGCCTATTAAACCCCAAATGAACCCAGTAAACCCCACCCCTTAACCCCTTCCTACCCTACCCTAATAACCCCTACACTACCTACCCAACTCCTACCCTACACTATTAACCCCCCTCTACACTATTATCCCCCTCTACCCAATTACCCCCCTCTACCCTGTTAACCCCTATACTAAACACCTAACATCCTAATAAAATCCCTATTACCCCACTGATTTTATAAATAAAAAAACATACTTCCCAGAAAATAAAAAACCTAGCCTTACAGAAAATAAAAAAATAGACTTACAGAAAATAAAGAAACCTACAATTACTGAAAGAAAAAAACTACATTAGAAAAAATATAACCATACATTACATAATATTAAACAATGAACATTTCAGACAAAATAAAAAACCTTACCAACAATAAGAAAGCCTATAATTACATCCAATAAAAAAGCTTATAACTACACCTAAAACAACCCCACTTACTAAACCTAGAATAGGGTAAATAAGACCACTTACCTTGCCCAAATGCCCCCAGCAACGATGGTCTTCTGTGCTTCATACCTAGAGTAGGGACCAATCCAAAAATGTCCTCTGGTCCGACACCCCTACAAAAAAAGAAACATTACAATTAATACAAAAAATAATTATAACATATAAAACACTACATTCTAAATAGTACACTTACCTGTCCCAAATGCCCATCGAGCGATGCCCCCATCATCCTTGAAGTCTTCGCAGGCAGGGCCCCTCCCAAAAAAACTTGGCAGTCTAAAAAATAAAAAAAACTAATGGCTTCTCTTGCCTGCTAAAATAAAAAAAGCGCCTTCTGATTGACTGAAAATGCTGTCAATCATATTTCAGCCAATCAGAAGGCGCCATGGTGTGAGTCAATCAAAATGGGATACACCCCTATATCCCATTCTGATTGGCTGAAGTAACTGTCAATCAATTATAATCCAATCAGAAGGTGCTATTGCCTTCAGCCAATCAGAATGGGATACACCATACAGGGTTTATTTCATTGTGACTGACTCCAAGCATCTGCGTCTTCTGATTGCTGATGTAACTGTCAATCAGATTGCAGCCAATCAGAAGACGCAGATGCTTGGAGTCAATCACAATGCAATACACCTCGTGGGGTGTATCCCATTCTTATTGGCTGAAGGCAATAGTGCCTTTTGATTGGATTAGAAATGATAGACAGTTACATCAGGCAAGCAGAATGGGATATAGAAGGCGAAGGCGTCATTTCAAAAATGTTAGCGGAGCATGCATGGGAACCCTCATTTGCATCGGGGAGCTCCTCCAGGCAGGAGCTCCATTGGTTGTTTTAATTTTTAGACTGTTGGGTTTTTTTGCAGTGGCCCTCCTGTGAAGACATAGGAGGACAGGGGCATCGATGGATGGGCAATTTGGAATGGTAAGTAGCCTATTTAGAATATATTTTATTATATGTTGTGTTTATTTATTTCTTAATTGTAGTGTTTCTTTTTTCCTTGGGGTGCCAGACTGGTGGACATTTAGGAAGGGCCCTTGCCTAGGCACAAAGCAAAGAACACCATCGTCGCTGGAGGGGCATTTGGGCAAGGTAAGTGGTCTTATCTACCCGATTTTCTAGTTTTAGTGAGGGGGTTGTTTTAGGTGTAGGCTTTTTTATTGTATGTAATGTACAGTATATTGTTTGTTCTGTAATTTAAGTTTTCTAGTGTATGTAATTATAGGCTTTCCTATTGTATGTAATGTTTTGGGGTTTTATGTTTCTGTAATTATAGTTTTTTTATTTTTTGCAATGTTGTTTTTTTTATGTAATTTAAGGTTTTTTGATTTATGTGGGTGATTTAGGTTTTATTTTTTGGGGAGATTCTATGTCCTTTATATCCTATAATGTTAATTGTTTAATTTTATGTAATGTATGTTTTTTATTTTGTGTAATTAGTGGGATAATAGGGATTTTATTAGGGGGTCAGGTAGGTAGTATAGGGGTTAATATGGTAGAGGGTGGTTAATAGTCTAGAGGGGGGTTGATAGTTGTAACGGATCTACTGGCACCCCGACCGGGTACCTCCGTTGATGGACGCGTCCTAGTTTGCGTCGAGGCCTACATGCACCGCACCGGACACCACAACCACCACAGACTCCACAACCGCCGTAGCTTAAACCTCTCAGGGAGTATGCAGCGCATAGCAATCCCCAGTGTGATATAGCAATCCCTCCAAGAACGAGACGAGGCTACGTTTTGAAGGGTCAAGTAGGACTCTCTTGCTGGCATACCCAGCCTGGTTTTTATTACAGTCAGATAAACAGAATACACCCAGGGGAAGGTATAAACAACCAATAACACAATAGTAACGCCCACAGTTTCCCTCCCCTCCTGCTTGGGAGATAATTGAGTTTATTACTGTATCTACTCAATTATCTCCCAGCTAAAACTTACACATTTTTATCCCTTTTTATAACTTTATGATTTTACATAGTACATAAATAAATCTTAAATTTTTATGAACAACATAAATTGTGGAACAACATATTAAAAAATGGCATGAATCAGACCAGGGGTTCAAAAGTTAGTAAAAGTATCTTTTACCCATAACACACAGACATTTCACAGGCAATACACATCCCTCATAGTTGGCCACACAATACACATAGAGGGACAATAGGTGGGTCACACCTCCCTGAGGCTACCTGGCAACTTTGATACAATCAGACATGGATTAGATCATTCTTCTTTGTTCTTATGGCTGAGAATGTTATGAGTCTCTGTAATAGGATTATCCATTATGCCCAGGTCTTCAATAGTATGGGCTAATATTCTGCAGAGCATAAACCAACCTACATACAGTATAATAGTAGGATCATATTTTAACCATAATAATCATAAAACAGGGTAAAACAGTGATGGGTTCCGTTACACACCTCCCCCGTGACCATAAGCCGGCATACACGGTCTGATCCCAACGGATCGGCCTGGGGATGTCCGGACAAAAGTATTTGTTGGTCAATTCTCTAGTTTGACAACCCATCAGCATTACTGCAATTCACATTTACTCACATTTCACATATCCCCAGATAGCTGGGATCTGAGCGCACGAACCTACCGAATAGCGCTCAGATCCTCTTCACACAGTTCAATTGCCATGTAGCTAAAGTCTTTCCCATAGTCTTTCATTATATGAATGGGCTCCATGGCATAGCTATCTGCGGTATCATGGTTCACACAGGGCAAGTAACGAATGACCCCCCTGTATGTAAAGGGCCAGAATGAGTGACATACACTCTGGTATGGCCGAATACTGTGTTTAAAGGGCAATCTGTCCCAGGGCCTTAGTCGCAGTGCAGTAGGCTGGCAAACAGTCCTCTCCAAGACAAAGTGGCGAAGGGCACTTCGTCACACATCTCCCCTTTGGGGGGAAGTCTAACCAGGCACCTGACCTTCTGCCGGTCAGTGCCTCCGTTAGACGATCCACCAACCCACAATAAACCAGTACTAGAGCAGCCCCCCCCCCACAACAACAAAGTGCAAGAGCAGCCCAACCACAACAAACCGTTACTGCACCTGGATATTTCGCTGTGGTGATGGGGCAACACGCTGAGGGGACTTGAGGGGCAGAGGCCAGCTGCACTCTGCCCTGATGCCAGATCTTCTGGTGGTATAACCTGCAGGACATCCTGCTCTGTACAAGGGACAAAGGGAGGGCAGAGGCCGACTGCACTCTGCCCCGCTGTCAGCTCTTCTGCTGGGGTACTTGGGACATATTCCGGCTCAGTAGCCAGGGAAACGTGGTGGTCAGTGGGGGTTAACATTTCCTCTGTTAACCCTGGGGCCACATTAGAAGTTAGCTGGGTAGGGGAATTTGTACTTACCCCCTCCTCCAGTTGTCCCAGTGAGGGTAGTTGGGGATCTGGACAGGCTGTGGGCGCAGAGACCACGGTCCCATCTGCGCCGTCTGGGAGATTGGTGTCTCCCCTTGTCAGGGTAAACTGTCGCTGGGGCCGGAAGAACGACACCTTCTGCTCCCTGTGGTTCACACTGCCGCTGGGGGGGAAGGACGACACCTTCTGCCCCCTGGGATTCACACTGCCGCTGGGGGGGAAGGACGACACCTTCTGCCCCCTGGGGTTCACACTGCCGCTGGGGGGGAAGGACGACACCTTCTCCCCCCTGAGGTTCATACTGCTGCTGGGGGGGAAGGACGACACCTTCTGCCCCCTGTGGTTCACACTGCCGCTGGGGGGGAAGGACGACACCTTCTGCCCCCTGGGGTTCACACTGCCGCTGGGGGGGAAGGACGACACCTTTCTGCCCCCTGGGGTTCACACTGCCGCTGGGGGTGAAGGACGACACCTTCTGCCCCCTGGGGTTCACACTGCCGCTGGGGGGGGGGAGGACGACACCTTCTGCCCCCTGGGGTTCACACTGCCGCTGGGGGGGAAGGACGACACCTTCTGCCCCCTGTATTGCCGGTAGAGAGACCTCAGTCACATCTCTACCTGCCATCTGGAGGTCATCCCAGGACCAGTCAATGAAGTCTGGTTCACCTTGTCGAGTAGGTTGGGGCTGCACGAAGCTGAGCAGGTGTTGGTAGTCCTGCTCCAGCTCCCACTCTCTCGTTACCAGGTGGGTCATGTCTTTGCTCACCTCGCCTTCGTCATCCCAGACATACATGCCCGTCCGGTAGTCGTAGATGTCCTAAAACCTAGACCCCTCCGTGCTGCCAAGATCAATGTCATCCTCCAAGGCATCCCATAATAAACCCGGGCCATCATAATCATTCCCCTCCGGTAAGTCGTGTTCAGACGTCCAGGGGGTAAGTCGAACGGTATGCCACCAGAGGGCCTGGTATGCGTTGTCTAGCCAGATCTCTCGCCATACCAGGGTCTCTAGTCTTGTCACCCACTCATCCAGGGCTGCTCTCCCAATAGATACATCCGCATCGCCACACGCTTCTGTAGCCGCTGCTCATCACTGGGGAGACTCTCACCTCGCCGCCATTGGGCATCTTCCAGGGCATCATACCAGAGTTCCTTTCTGTTTGCATCCCTGTAGTCCGCGGCCGCCTCCTCCTCCTCATCCTGGAACGCTGTCCGAAAACTAGCCGGTTCCATCCTCCTGTAGCCAGGGGCGCTGTACGGATACTAGCGTTGCCCTCAATTTGTAACTCCAAACGTTACCGGTGTCTCCGTGCTGCTTTTCCTCTTACTAGGACGCCATCCCACCACTGCCAGCCAATGTAACGGATCTACTGGCACCCCGACCGGGTACCTCCGTTGATGGACGCGTCCTAGTTTGCGTTGAGGCCTACAAGCACCGCACCGGACACCACAACCACCACAGACTCCACAACCGCCGTAGCTTAAACCTCTCAGGGAGTATGCAGCGCATAGCAATCCCCAGTGTGATATAGCAATCCCTCCAAGAACGAGACGAGGCTACGTTTTGAAGGGTCAAGTAGGACTCTCTTGCTGGCATACCCAGCCTGGTTTTTATTACAGTCAGATAAACAGAATACACCCAGGGGAAGGTATAAACAACCAATAACACAATAGTAACGCCCACAGTTTGCCTCCCCTCCTGCTTGGGAGATAATTGAGTTTATTACTGTATGCAGCGCATAGCAATCCCCAGTGTGATATAGCAATCCCCTCCAAGAACGAGACGAGGCTACGTTTTGAAGGGTCAAGTAGGACTCTCTTGCTGGCACACCCAGCCTGGTTTTTATTACAGTCAGATAAACAGAACACACCCAGGGGAAGGTATAAACAACCAATAACACAATAGTAATGCCCACAGTGTCCCTCCCCTCCTACTTGGGAGATAATTGAGTTTATTACTGTATCTACTCAATTATCTCCCAGCTAAAACTTACACATTTTTATCCCTTTTTATAACTTTATGATTTTACATAGTACATAAATAAATCTTACATTTTTATGAACAACATAAATTGTGGAACAACATATTAAAAAATCGCATGAATCAGACCAGGGGTTCAAAAGTTAGTAAAAGTATCTTTTACCCATAACACACAGACATTTCACAGGCAATACACATCCCTCATTGTTGGCCACACAATACACATAGAGGGACAATAGGTGGGTCACACATCCCTGAGGCTACCTGGCAACTTTGATACAATCAGACATGGATTAGATCATCCTTCTTTGTTCTTATGGCTGAGAATGAAAACACTTTATACAATAGACTTCCTTATCCTATGAGTCTCTGTAATAGGATTATCCATTATGCCCAGGTCTGCAATAGTATGGGCTAATATTCTGCAGAGCATAAACCAACATACATACAGTATAATAGTAGGATCATATTTTAACCATAATAATCATAAAACAGGGTAAAACAGTGATGGGTTCCGTTACACACCTCCCCCGTGACCATAAGCCGGCATACACGGTCTGATCCCAACGGATCGGCCTGGGGATGTCCGGACAAAAGTATTTGTTGGTCAATTCTCTAGTTTGACAACCCATCAGCATTACTGCAATTTACTCACATTTCACATATCCCCAGATAGCTGGGATCTGAGCGCACAAAACTACCGAATAGCGCTCAGATCCTCTTCACACAGTTCAATTGCCATGTAGCTAAAGTCTTTCCCATAGTCTTTCATTATATGAATGGGCTCCATGGCATAGCTATCTGTGGTATCATGGTTCACACAGGGCAAGTAACAAATGACCCCCCTGTATGTAAAGGGCCAGAATGAGTGACATACACTCTGGTATGGCTGAATACTGTGTTTAAAGGGCAATCTGTCCCAGGGCCATAGTCGCAGGGCAGGAGGCTGGCAAACAGTCCTCTCCAAGACAAAGTGGCGAAGGTTACTTCGTCACAATAGTCTAGAGGGGGGTATAGACGGTGGGTAATAGTGTAGTGTTTAGACTTTGTGTCATGAGGGTCCTGGAGGACCCTCATGACACAGTGCCTTGCAAAAGCATTAACCCTCTTGACTTTTTAACTATTTTGTTACATTAAAGCCCTAAGTTCAATATTTTTTTAATCTGAATTCTATGTGATGGACAGAACACAATAGTCTAAGTTGGTGAAGTAAAATTAGAAAAATATAAACATAAAACTATTTTTTTACAAACAGAAAACAGAAAATTGTCATGTGCGTATGTATTCACCACCTTTGTTATGAGGCCCATAGAAAGCTCTGGTGCAACCAATTACCTTCAGAAGTCACATAATTAGTCCGCCTGTGTGTAATCTTAGTGTCACATTATCTGTCATTACATATATACACCTTTTGTGAAAGGCCCAGAGGCTTCAACACCTAAGCAAGAGGCACCACTAACCAAACACTGCCATGAAGACTGAGACTGAGAAACTCTCCAAACAAGTAAGGGACAATGTTGTTGAGAAGTACAAGTCAGGGTTAGGTTATAAAAAAATATCCAAATCTTTGATGATTTCCAGGAGCACCATCAAATCTATCATAACCAAAGGGAAAGAACATGGCACCACAGCAAACCTGCCCAGAGACGTCCGCCCACCAAAGTTCACGGACCGGGCAAAGAGGGCATTCATCAGAGAGGCAGCACAGAGACCAAAGGTAACCAAAGCAGAGACTGGATTATCTGTACATAGGATGACAATAAGCCGTACGCTCCATAGAGTTGGGCTTTATGGCAGAGTGGCCAGAAGAAAGCCCTTAATTTCAGCAACAAAATGGCACATTTTTGGTTTGTGAAAAGGCATGTAAGAGACTCCCAAAATGTATGGAGGAAGGTGCTCTGGTCAGATGAGACTAAAATGTTACTTTTCGGCCCTCAAAGAAAATGCTATCAGCCTTATTAAATTGTGATTCAGCACAAGTTTTTAGTTAGTGAAGACGATTTGCCGAATCACAATTTAATAAGGCTGTATGTCTGGTGCAAACCCAACACATCACATCACCCATAGTGAAACACCATCCCCATAGTGAAACATGGTGGTGGTAGCATCATGCTGTTTTTTTTTTTTTTCAGCAGCCGCAACTGGGAAACTGGTCAGAGTTGAGGGAAAGATGGATGGTGCTAAATACAGGGATATTCTGGAGGACCCCCATGGCACTTATGGTTTTAATGCAGGGGTTATAAGGTTTAAAAGTGTCCTATAGGGGTCTATATAGACCCCATTTAAACAGAGGGGGTTAATTCTATTTTCATGAGGGTCTATATTGACCCCCATGAGTGATGGGTTAATTTTAGGTGCCGGGTACTTATAGTACTCCCATGGCAGGAGTTAATTTTTTTATTTAGCGCGGGTCATTTAAGGCCTTTCAGGACCTGCGCTGGGAATTTTTATATGCAGCGGGGGACCCCCGATGCAAGGGTTAATGTAGGGACACTGCGGGGCTCCCAGTGGGGACCCCCAGCATTGGTGGTTCATTTTAGTACCCCCGTGACCAGGCTTGTGCAATAGTGTGTCATGGGTCCTTTAAGGACCCGCAGTGGGTAATTTGACATTTTAAATGCAGCAAGGGACCCCCAGCATAGGGGGGTTAATTGTAAGTGCCGGGGGGTACTTGGAGTACCCCTCGCGGCAGTGCTTAACTGTTTAACTGCCGCAAGGGTCTCAATCGGGAACCCCGCAGCATGGGATGTTGTAGGGAGCCTGAGGGTTCCCGCAGGCTTTAATTAGCCAGGATGTCAATCACAATTGCCATTGGCTACCTCTAACCCGTTACTACGGGTTGGACTAATTGATCATGTTCAAGGCCGCACATCCAACGTGCATCAGACTGCGTTGCAGTTTTGCGTCTCTCGTAGCTTGCCGCCCCTTCCAATTTAATAGCCACAACATTTGGCCAAATTTTAAGCATGCAGCCACTGCGAGGCTCACGTTGGACTTACGAGGCTGCTATTTAATGAGGTTGTTAGATGGGGTGGACTTACGATTTTGACAGCCTGTAGCTATTTTCAGCCTGCAATCCGAAGATCGATTGCAGGTAGCTAAAAGAGGCCAATTTAATAGCAGTAACTTTCGCGGGCTACATTACGGGCTACAGTAATTGCGATTTTGACAATTTAAGTATACTAAAGTGTAGAGGTATTTGTGTAATGAAGTGTAATAGAATTAGTATAATACTGTACATGTATACTGTGCAGAAGTGTAACAAAGTGTATAGTTATTTGTATAAAAGTAATAGTGTAGGCATTTGTCTAATATTGTGTATAGAGATGTCGCGAATAGTTCGCCGGCGGACTGTTCCCGGCGAACATAGCATGTTCGCGTTTGCGGCGAACTGCGAACATATGCGATATTCGACCCGCCCCCTATACTTTATCATTGAGCAAACTTTGACCCTGCAACTCACAGTCAGCAGACACATTCCAGCCAATCAGCATCATACCCTGCCTTCCACACCCTTCTTCCTCATGGACAGCAGCCATTTTGGAATCAAAACTAACTTGCAGTCTTACTGAGAGGAGGCTGAGTGTAGGTGATACTGCATCAATAGGGAAAACCATAGCTAGGCTACTGTACACAGTGTGCAATACAGTCCTGAAGGACTCTTTTGATCTCTGCTGCAAGGACACCCCTGTGTCTCTTCCCCCCCTTATCATCATCCTCCCCTCACCTTAGCACCCAACCCTAACACCCCTCACACTTATCCCTAACACCTAACCCTAACATCCCTCACCCTAACAACTAACCCTAACACCCCTTACACTTATCCCTAACACCCCTCACCCTAACACCTAACCCTAACACCCCTCACACTTATCCCTAGCACCCCTCACCCTAACCCTAACACCCCTCACACTTATCCCTAACACCCTTCACCCTAACACCTAACCCTAATACCCCCTTACACTTATACCTAACAGCCCTTATTCTAACACTTAACTCTAACATTTTCACACTTATCCCTAAGACCTAACACCCTTCACACTTATTCCTAACATGCCTCACCCTAACACCCCTTACACTTATCCCTAACACCCCTCACCCTAACACCCCTCACACTCAGCCCTAACACCCCTCACCCTAACACCTAACCCTAATACCCCCTTACACTTATCCCTAAAAGCTCTTACCCTAACACCTAACCCTAACATCCCTTACTCTAACACCCATCGCACTTATCCCTAACACCCCTCACCCTAACACCTAACCCTAACACCCCTCACACTTATCCCTAACACCCCTTACACTAACACCCCTCACACTTATCCCTAACACCCCTCACCCTAACACCTAACCCTAATACCCCCTCACACTTATCCCTAACAGCCCTTAACCTAACACCTAACCCTAACATCCCTTACCCTAACACCCATCGCACTTGTCCCTAACACCCCTCACCCTAACACCTAACCCTAACACCCCTCACACTTATCCCTAACACCCCTTACCCTAACCCTAACACCACTCACACATATCCCTAACACCTAACCCTAACATCGCTCACCCTAACACCTAACCCTAACACCCCTCACACTTAGCCCTAACACCCCTCACCCTAACACCTAACCCCCTCACCCTTATCCCTAACACCCCTTACCCTAACACCCCTCACACTTATCCCTGTGAGGATGATGAGGGAGGGGGGAAACAGACACAGGGGAGGATGATGAGGGAGGGGGTAAAGAGATACAGGGGAGGGTGATGAGGAAGGGGGAAAGAGACACAGGGGAGGATGATGAGGGAGGGGGGAAGAAACATAGGGGAAGATGATGAGGGAGGGGGAAAAGAGACACAGGGGAGGATGATGAGGGAGGGGGGAAAGAGACACAGGGGAGGATGATGATGGAGGGGGAAGAGACACGGGGAGGATGATGAGGGAGGGGGTAAAGAGATACAGGGGAGGAAGATGAGGGAGGTGGGACGATGATGAGGGAGGGCGGATGAGACACAGGGGAGGGTGATGAGGAAAGGGGGAAAGAGGCACAGGGGAGGATGATGAGGGAGGGGGTAAAGAGATACAGGGGAGGATGATGATGGAGGGGAATGTTAGGTTTTTTATGCCCTTTATGGATTAAAACCAGACTCTGCATCAACTATGTAATTTTCCGTGGGAGTTTTGACATGGATCCCCCTCCGGCATGCCACAGTCCAGGTGTTAGTCCCCTTAAAACAACTTTTCCATCACTATTGTGGCCAGAAAGAGTCCCTGTGGGTTTTAAAATCCGCCTGCCCATTGAAGTCTATGGCGGTTCGCCGGGTTCGCCGGTTCGCAAACATTTGCGGCGGTTCACGTTCGCGGTTCGCAAACCCAAAATTTTATATTCGCGACATCACTAATTGTGTAATGGCATACTTCTTTTGGGGGGATAGTCCCCTTGCCCCTATTAGCTTCTAGAATGTCACTCTTTTGAGCTAAAATCCCACATTTGAGTACAAACCAGACCTGACCATGTCCTATTTTCTCTGTTTCCTCCTGTTGTTGTGTCTCTCAGTATCTAGAGGAAATAAACCTGTGGTGTCATGTCACGAGCCTGGGGAGGGGGTCGAACTCAGCTCCAGAATTATCCTACCTTGGCAAGAATTCTGCCTTGGACTGTGGAGTGGATGGGATTCTTGTTGACCATCTCCAGTTCCAGGACCATCAAGATGCAGATCAGGAGTCAAGGAGATGAAAATAACAAACCAAGATTATAACCTCTAAATAAAAGTAAAAACATCATGATTATGCAACCTGGAACAGTGTGCCTTTATTTGGAAAAGTTGGAACATTTATAGGCAAACTGAACACAAAAAAAAACATTAAAATACCTGCCCTTAACCAGTTAACTAAATTAGCCCCCTGTAATATCTCACTAGCCAAACTGAAGAATGAGGGAGTTGATCCCAATATCAGGGTAAGTTGGTAATTAAATCACAAACTTAAACAAAATCAAAGTTCCCTTCTAAGCTAGTTAACTCACTTCTACTATTTGAATCACCTGTCAACAGCTAGACAACCCCATCAGGCAGGTTGTTATCAATATGCATAGTCCATTGTTCAAATTCCCTCTCTCCTGTGAATTTGTAGGAACTGAATTGGTGAATGGGGGGGGGGGGGGGCATAGGTTAACTCATCCCCAAATAGCGATCTTGACATGTCAGTTCTTCAGAATGTAAAGCTTTATGGATCATTGTGCATATATATGTAGGCCTGAAACTTAGTTTACACACCTAACACAATGGCTGTACCACAGCAATTGTATTCTAAAATATCCATATCAGAATAAATGTATTAGTAAAATGTATATTAAGTTAATTATTGTAATACCAGGTGAATTTATTTGTATAATGCATTAGTATAATGCAATGTAAATGTGTTAGTTCTAGTTAAGACAGTATAAATTACATATTTAATTACTTATTAAAATTAGCAAACGCTGTACAGATTTCAAAACACATTAGTAATTTACATGTGTCTATAAAATTAGGTATATTTCTATAAAATTACATACATTTCTATAAATAATCACCATATCAAATCATATTACAATGGTTGACCTTGAACTGAAGCTGCATGTTGCTATCTAGGACCTCCATTCCATGGCTCCCGTAAGAACTCCGGTATGACTTAATCGTAACTACAGAAGTTTTGAAATTTTTAGATTTAGGGCGCTAATCTGTGGCTCTCACAAGAAAAGAATCCAGTAAAGCTTACTGACTTTCACCAATGTGTATTTGTAACAGTACACACTGGTGTTTTTATACTGTATTACAGTACTATACCATTACACTAATAACTTTACATGTACCGTATTGCACTAATACCATAACACTATATTACACTGACATAATTACACCATATTACACATATTACACTGCTAGCTTTACATAGTGTTATGCAAATACCATTACAATATATTACCCTTTTTTCACTGTATTAAACACTATGTTATACTGTTAACAGTATATTACACTAATATTGTTAATACGATTACAATATATTACACTAATCGATCACCGCAGTAATTAATACTATATTTACATTATATTACACTGAAACGGTACCTTTACATCATATTACACAATTCAGTAAATTATACTTTACCTTTACACTGCTTTACAGTAATTTATTTACACTATATTTTAGTTAAACTGTAGCTTTACATCATTTTACAGTCATACTACAGTTATTCATTTGCACTATTCTCACTGATACTGATGCTTTATGTATTGTATTATATATATATGTATTACACTAATTAAATTACACAATAATACAGGAAATATTGTTGTTTTACACAGCACTACAATAGTTAAAGTATACTATTTATACTTGTAACAGTATATACTGATACTGTTTGTATACTGTATTACAATAATACCATGACACTCATTTACACTATATTACACTTATACTCTATTATACTAATATCTTTGGACAATATTTTTACACCGTTATGTATCATTATACCTTTACACTCTCTAGCTCCAACGTGTGCTCGCAGCCTGCCTAAAGTATACCCGTAGATTTTGCATTTATGGGCTAATGGGAATATCATTACAAAATAAATGAACAAGTAAACTAAATAAAAATTGCATTTAATATAAGAATTAAAATGTGTGTTTATTCATTTATTTCTTAGTTTGTAAAAGCATTTTGCCCATTTTCAAGTTTATTTTGCAAAATAGCACATTGTTAATATGGCATGACACTGATATCCTTTATTGCTTCTGCAAGGGAACTGCAATCAGTGCTCTTTGTATTTGCTCTGCGTGTGTAACTTTCTAATCACATGCAAATATATGTCAGTGGACAATGAGAGATGCTGTGTTATGCAAAGTGTGGACCCAATACATCTGTTAAAAGCAATTTAAAGTCAGTCATAGCCAATTTTCTGCTTGTTATAATAGGAGATTGACTTATTTTTGCTACCACCCACAGGTTAAATAAAATAGGTGACCCTTAATCAATGAGGGGCATTTATCAATGTCTCCTGTCTGTAAAACTGTGGCAAAATAAATTGCACTAATCGTAACCAAGATAGTCAGATAGATAGATAGATATATAGATAGATAGATAGATAGATAGATAGATAGATAGATAGAGAGAGAGAGATAGAGGGATAGATAGATAGATAGAGAGATAGAGAGAGAGATAGAGCGATAGATAGATAGATATATAGATAGATAGAGATAGATATATAGATAGATATATAGATAGATAGATAGATAGATAGATAGATAGATAGATAGATAGATAGATAGATAGAGATAGATATATAGATAGATATATAGATAGATAGATAGATAGATAGATAGATAGATAGATAGATAGATAGATAGATAGATATTTGCATATATCACCCTCTCTTATCTATTCTGGTTACTTACATTTTTATTATTTACCTCTTTTTTTCTTCCCGCTCTTTTATTTTTACCATTTACTTGCTCCTCTTTCTTCCCTGTTCCCTTTGGAGATAAAGCTGATTGCCCACTGGCACATGATATGTGCCTCTTTTTTACCTGGCATTTTTGGATCACTGCATAAACCCCTCACTATACGCATATTATTTTAAGTAGAATTAAAGTGTCTGTGCATATGCATGTGTGTACAAAATAGTGCTATGAAAACCAATGTCATTCTATTATTTATATGTTGCTGCCAGTGCCATGTGGTGGTTCAAGTTGATATTAGAGAGATACCATTAGCCCTTTTAAATTCCCTCAAAGTAGAAAACCGCAGCCCGTAACGTAGGCTGCATGACTTCCAGCTATTAAATTGGCCCCGTAAAGCAACCCGTCAACGACTTGTGGGGGAGAAAAGGCTACGGGACGTGGGAATTTGAACCGCGCCTGAAAATCCTTTGATCTGTCAAGCCTGTAACTGTTACGTTCCAATCACGCTATTAAATTGCAACAAATTCACTGGTTTTCAAGCCCATAACCCGCAAATGGAGCCAAAAGGCCAACGGGTACTAGAGAGGACTCGCTAGTGTGTTAAAGTCCTATACGTACACTGTAAATGCAAATATACACACACTACTGTACTTATATTAAAAGGGAAAGTGATGTTGGGTATTAAGATACATAGCACAACATTCTCAAGCTCACAAATTTGCAATATAAAATACTTTATTTTCATTGTTATATCGATCCCGGCAATCAATGTGTTAACACATATAATGGAACTCGCATGGACTAGAATATCATATTTACAGAATATCAATATTGCATTATTTCTGGAATGTGGGTCCAATCGTAACTTGTAATTGAAGCCAGTAAGACTTTGAAATCCAACCTCCCTTTTTCAGTGACGTAATGATGATGATCTCTGTTGCCATTGGTTCCATCTAAACCTGTACAGAGCTATTAAATTAGACCATGCCACAGACCCAATGTGCGGCATGGTCTAATTAATAGCTCTGTAACACGGCCGAATTTCAAGCCTGCAGCCATTGGGGCCTTGCCGATGCCGCTACGGGCTTCAAATTTAATAGCGCAACATATTTTTAACCTGGTTTGGTGCCTCTGAAAATCACCCTGTGGTGCAGTTAATTTGCTCCACTTAAGTATAAACAGGATAAATATATGAGTATATTCAATATAATCATATAATCCCCAGATTCAACAAGCCTCACTAAAGGTTGCAATGGCTATATACTACGGAGGGATGTCACAGCGGCCCTTCATGACCCTTTGCAGCCAATGAAAACGCTTATTGAATCCAAAATCTATCCCAGTACAGATTCACTAAGCTTCACTGAAGTTTCTGGTAGGTAATTTCCGTGGGGAAGTCCTATCACAATTACATTGGTAGAAAAGTGCTTTGTGGAGATTGCAATGGCTATTTTTGATTGGAAAATAGATTTCACAGTCCGAACAAAGCATTTTACAGTTGAAGTTTAGTGAATCATGGAACAAGTGTCCAAAAGATCTGTACAATCTCTGCTTGCCCAATTGGGTCTTAGTTAGGCATCTAGGACCTGGGGGATTAGATGACTAGGGGACACAAAATTAAACTTAATCATGCATTAACAGCGTTATGGAGCAGTATGTCTTTCCCATGAAAGCTTTGACCCATAATGTATCTTATATATACAAGTACAGAAATATATATGTATATATATATATATATATATATATATATATATATATATATATATAATTTTAATTATATTGGGCGTTAGGGGCATTGAGAATTTAAACAAAGAAATTACAAAAAAAGCGCAGGATCTCAGCTCCTACGTCCAAGGTCTTCGTAACTTGTCTTTAGCCTAGTAGAAAAATACTTGTACTAGATATATGAGACTGCAACATATTATTGTCATGGAAAATATAATGTAATGCATTTAACTTCAACATATGCTTAGAACTTTTAGTAAATATAATACTTATGAAAGTTTTAAAAATATAAAAGGAAAGCTGGAGTTAAGGGTTGTGCCCTCCATGAAGAGATAAATTGTTGCCTGAGCTTGGTTATGCCTCTTATATAAAGCAATTTGGTTAACATTCCCCAGGTGCAGCGCAGGAAAATATAGTAAAGCACAGAATTTTAAAATATATGAACATTTCTCATGCTGGGTACAGGTGCATTCATAGCAGTGGGCATATTAAGAGAAAAAATGTGTACTTCTGATAAACCTATTATTGAAATTATTTTTGGAAGGTGGTTGCACAGCTGTATTTCTTTATTTGATATATAAATATCTAAGCATAAATTGCCATTTACATATTTGCAATATAAGACTTATGTGTTAACCATTTAAATAACCACTGCCCTTCAAGAAAAAAAGACACGTGTTTGTCACGTATATGTACCAAATTAACAATATTAGCAGTTGTGTATGGGCATAAATAATTTCTTTGGAAAATCTGAATTTTTGAAAAAAACTCTGTTTATGAGTACAGGAATCCACTTTGTGTTTGTTATATCACTTTTTTTTTGGCTGTCAGTGAAGAGACAGTTGGTGAAGGAGTAAGGAGAGAGCCATTGTAAAGATAATTGGATAATACTGAAATAGACACAATGTCTATTGCCTCTCACTAGCCAAGAAGAAGACCCCTTGCATCATTCACTGCAACAACAGCTCTCCAGAAATGAAAACACCTCTCACACACACACACAACTTCCACCAATATATTATGGATCTCTCCATAATCCTGCAGAGGCATCAAAATATATTAAGAAGTTAATGTACAACTTTTTCCTGCTTAATTATGCTCCAAGTCAAACTTAAAGTTTTCAAACATAATTTTTTTTAAATTGTGCAGTGGATCTTTAAGATCTAAATTGAAATAAAACAAAGTCAATATCGAAGCATATACTGTAATACAAGATAACAAGGTGATTCACTAAACCATTACTGAAGGTATGAGAAATTCAGTTATTATTATTGGAATTCTGAGCAGGAAACATATTTTTTACTTGTTTTAGATGTTCAAGTGTAAACACAAATGTACTATTTATATACTGTACTACTGTACCGTGGAAGGCTTCTATCACTCTCTTGCCCACCATAAATTAAATGATGGCTATATATATATATATATATATATATATATATATATATATATATATAGATGTATAATGACAGATAACTTAATTACAGAAAATATAAAATATAGTATGATAAGAATATAAGACTAGAAATCTATGAATCTGCTTGTGAGTCTCAGGCAGTTATTTTTCCATATTTACTATTGCAAATAAAATCACATCAATAGAAATAATTTTTTCAAGATTCTCTGTGCTGCTGGAGGATATCCCACAATGTAATTGCATATATATCAGTTATCTAGGAATACAACTTGAAGTTTCATAAATATGTATTTCCACATTGCTCAGCCACAAAATAAAGGTTTATTAAAGTGACTAATTTCACTAATCAGAGCCGAACGGGGAGGTGAACTTCACAGAGAATAACAGCAAGATCTTTACTCTGTTCACTAACACTGCTTTACTACAATAATTATAATGAGGTTTGTGATTACTCTCTAATTCCCCACCCATTTTCTTTCCTTACTGCAGGAAAGAAATTCAAATGGGCATGCACCAAGAATGGTAGTGAATCGGAAATTGCAATTAGTAATTTTTAATGCACAACTTATAATGCAATGAATTGATAAAATATTAACTTGCGGAATATTATAATAACAATGATCAGCAAATGCATATTATTTTATTGCATTTGCTATTTTGTGCATCATTTCTATTTTAAATATATTCTATCTCTCAGCTTCTATTATAATACAAATAACATAGCAAAGAGTGTAAAAGAAACAAAATGAATTCTCTCAGTATAGCCCTAACACACCATCCTCTCAAAGAACCGACAACACCCTTTACCCTTCTCCAGTCCAACATCCATCATGGACTCCTTTAACCCTGTAACAGGGTGAGGTATCTTGTCTACGATCATCCTCTCGCCTTACAACTTCTCTACACGACCTCTTCCTTCACAATTTATCCCTTATAACTGCCCTCATACATATATTCAACCTTTCGCTTAACATGGGCAAGTTTCTATCATCTTTAAAACATGCCATACTCACACCAATTCTTGAGAAACCCTCATCTGACTCATCTTCTCCTTCTAACTGTTGCCCTATCCCTACTTCCCTTGGCCTCAAAACTGCTTGAGTGATGTGTTTACAACCACTTTACCCAATTTATTTCCTCCAACTCCCTCATTGACCCCTTCCAATCTGGCTTTCGACCCTATCACTCCACAGAAATAGCCTTCATAAAAGTCACTAATGACTTGCTCAACGCCAAGAAAAAGCGCAAAGGTCCGCTTGTCAACTCAAACTCAACATGTCAAAGGCTGAGCTCTTCATTTCCCACTCTCCACCACAGCTTCCACTCCACATATATATAATGACAATGCCATCCTCATAACCATCTCCCAGGCCCGTTGTCTTGGGGTTCTACTGGATCCTGCCCTCTTTTTCATTCCTCACATACAGTCACTAAGAAAATCTTATATATTTCACCTAAATTGCCAAAATACGTCTCTATCTCACACAAGACACAACTACTATTCTAATCCACTCTCTCATCATATCTCGCCTTCACTACTACAACTCTCTCCTTGCTGGCCTACCCATCATCCGCCTCTCTCCACTCCAATCCATAAGGAACGACTCCACTAGACTCATTACCCAAACTCAACACGTTTCTGCAGCACCACTGGTAGTCACTTCACTGGCTTCCCATAGCTGCCAGAATACAATTTTAAATCATTAGCATACCTTTAGATTGTAAGTGGCGAGTGTCTAATCTTGTGGGGTACTTTGGGAAAAAGCACTTCTTACAAGACTTGAAGCTCAAAACAGGTCCCACCATTTTCTGTTGTCATTATTGTATATTTCCTTGTTCTTCTCCCCTGTACAGCGCTGCAGAATATGTTGGCGCGATACAAATAAAAGTTAATAATAATAAATAAAATTAGCTTAACGTATAAAGCCCTCAACAATAGTACACCCCGCTGTATCTCCACTCTTGTCTCTAAATACTCCCCCAACGTTGTCACACTCCTGCCTTCAAGACATTTCTCATGCTACCACTATTCTTTGAAACTCCTTGCCTCGCTCTACTGGACTATCCTCCTGCCTCAAAAGCTTTAAAACCACTCTAAAAACTCATCTGTTTAAAGAAGCTTATCTCCTTCATCCATAATATACACAACACATTTTTCATCCTTCTATACCTCATCTATACCCCTTAGTCTGTAAGTTTACAAGTCTTTTATCTTACCAAGTGCTTTAGTGTGCGTATGATTTTTAAGCTCAAAAACTGGGCCCTCCATTCTTTTCCATTGTGTTAATATTTTTTTTGACTTGAACTTACCCTGCATATCGCTACAGAATATGCTAGCACATTACAAATAAAGGAATAATAATAAGGAATATGTCAATCATCTTTATTATATGGCAAATATACTGGTCATCTATAAAATTTATCAATTATGAGAGTAGGCACTTTATCTCCTGAAGGCAATAAAGTACAACAGGTTCACAGTGAGTTTCTAGATGGAGAAATGCATAAACAACCACTGAAAATATGTTTAAAAAGATGGAAAGTTTGTCTCCATTTTTGCAGATGACACTTAGTTGTGCAAGGGAATAAATTATGTACCTTCCCTCCAAATGTATTTGCATAAAATAAAGAAATGGGCAACTAAATGGCAGATGAGATTTAATATGAATAAATTTTAATTTTTACAGTGCTCAATGCCAAGCAGCAACTGCAAAGGCAAATAAAATATTAGAATGTATTAAGAAGGGTATAGAAGCAAGGGAAGCAAATATAATTCTGCTACTACTATACAAATCTCTAGTACTCCCTCATTTGGAATATGAAGTACAATTTTTGGGCACCACTTCATAAAAGGGACATTTTAGAGCTTGAAAAGTACAGAGAAAGACAAGAAAACTAATAAGGGGAATGGAGGGGCTAAGTTATGAAGAAAGACTCAAAAAATGAAACAAATTTTCTGTAGAAAAAAATGGCATCTAAGAGGGGATATAATTGTCTTGTATAAATACATTCAGGGTCAATATAAAGCTTTGCCAAGTGAACTTTTTGTGCCAAGATGTTTCCAACTGTTGACCTTTGAGGCTAAAAGTAAAAAGATTCCACATTAAAAAGAAAGGGTTCTTCACAATAAGGGTGGTTAATCTGTGGAATTCTCTAACAAAGGAGTAATAGCAGATTCAATAGATAACTTTATTGGGATTGGGTATATTTCAGGGTTATCTTGGATAACTAAAGGAGTATTGGTCCAGGGAGGAATCCGATCGCCAGTATCTGTGGTCAGGAAGGAATTTTATTTGTTTCCCCTTTTGAGACAATTGGCAGTGTTTCAATAGTTTTTTTTTCTGTTTGCCTTCCTCTGGACCAGTTATCAATTAATTAACAATTGACAATTAATCTCTTTATTACAAAGCTCAAAGGAGATCTAAAAATGTTGAACTTGATGCATTAAATATATTTTTTTTGAACCTCAATTACTATGTAACTATGTAACTTAAAGGATGACTGTGGTCAAAATGTTTAAATACCCAATTTTGAAAATAAGCAACATGTTTTTATAACATATGTAATACAGCCTCTAAATTTAGATTTCAATGATCAACTTACTGAGGTGGGAGGATACTTGAACACAGGAGGTTTGTATGTGCACAATGGGCAGATGACAGATATATCTGCTAGTGCTTTCATTAGCTCTAAGAGAAAGTTCATTGGCATACAAGGTCAAACACTGTTGAACACAGGAGGGAAGAATTAGGTTTAATAAAGAAAAAGACTGCAGTGAAGTGTTATTGCATATAAAAGTGAAAAATGGAAAGTGTTTGATTATTTTGCTAACAACATTTTGAACATTATCAAGTTGTATTTTTACCACAATGTTCCTTTAATGAAAACTGAGAAATGTATAATGCACCAAAAACAGACAGTGCAGGCCCTGTGATGCTTGGTGAATCTTGCCTGATATCAAAGTGAAAGAATCTAAAAATAATATACTTGGGCTTCTACACTAAGAGAATGAATCTACATATTCTTCTATTTGTACTATAGATGAACATTGAAGCACTATAATAATGGGGAGATTTTTTGAATGATGATTAGTACAGGAAGTAATTAATAAAAGTATGGACTGCATTACCAAAACTAAACAAATGTTATTTATTAGATTAACTTTTTCAAGATATATATATATATATATATATATATATATATATATATATATATATATATATAGTCCCTTATTTAGTGCTTGACCTCATGCTTTACTCCAAATTATTGTATATTAGCATCAATCTTTTCTGCTTTTGGGTGTATATATCATTGGTAATAATGACAGAAAATATACTGTAGCTACACATAATCACCACCCCAGAGACCCTTAAGCTCTGCAGAGGATTCAATGCCTATTTAAAGGGCCACTTAAATTGGCACAATTTGGACCATATCACAGTAAAGATCGCCTCAAAGCATGTTAAAATACTTTTTTAAATGTTTTGATATATGTGTATGTTTCAGTGAGAAATAAAACAAAAATCTGTGTTTACATGTGTAATAGACTGCCCACATGCTTTTATATTACTGCAACCAATCAGATTGCAGGGGTCTGTCCCTGATCCAAGTCAGTGGTAAGTCTGCTTACATTTCCAGCTTGAAGGGAACAGATCTTATCATGTTTGCAATTTTTACAGCAGAAAATTCAGGTTTCTGCTCTTTTGCCTCTCTGGGATTTGAACAATGTAGACCAGTGATCAGCGGGTTCAGTGCAATCTGAGTAGAGTTCTAAAGAAAACAAATTAACCCTTAACAAATCTATCTATGCAGGTATGGAATGCTAGACTAACCTAAAACAGGTCAGCCATGGATTATGTGATTAGTGTGATGTCCACAGGATGCTGTACCTATCAATCACATCCTTCACCATACAGACTCACAGTACGCACATGCAATCTGTTATTACTCATGCAACAGCCGGTGGGCAGAATAGACTTGTATGTAAACATACATTTAAAACTTTAGATTTTTTAGCTATTATTAGTGTAATTAAAAAATCTATTTTGACCTCATGTTCACATTGACCGATCCCAAAACATCTGTACCAGCTGAAATAAACTTGCTAAGTAGTTTTGGTCAGATTTCGGGCCTCAGGGTCAATCAGGGATCTCGTCTCTCCCGATCTGAGCTGGACAATATAAAAAACTCTTACAACTTTGCCTTGCCTAAAACACATCTAAACTACCTTGGAATAAACATTACCCCCAACTGTTCAGAATTATATAAAGCTAACTAGCTTCTTCTCTTCAAAGAATTGATAGTAGACATTAAAAATTGTACCAAACACCAAATCTCTTGGACAGGCCGGCATTAACACAATAAAAAGGAATATTCTTCCCAGTATACTATATATCTTTAGATCTCTGCCGATCGTGGTAGTAACTAAAGACCTAGACAATTTTCAAAACCACATTTTCAGGTTTGTCAAATCCTTAATGTGCAGGCGCAAAAGTAAGGGTTGGTTTATCCTGAAATGTTTTTAAAGCTCTACTTTAGAGCGGCTCAAATTTCATTCTTACCTTTAGCACACTTGGCTAATCACCAACCGCTCTGGGTGTTCATGGAGAACTATCAAATGAGCCCCCTCATAAGGGCCAAGATAATCTGGATTCCTAAAACTCTACTCTCACATCCGAATTACTTTAAACTGATGATTAAACTTTCCTTAGCAAGCTGGACGTGGGCAAACTCCAGGTGTCAACTCACAACAGATCTTTCTCCTCTTACTCCAGTCCTCTATCCCCCCACATCCTCAAAGACCTATATGTAGAATAAAAAGTATGGTCGACCTCTAACGGCTTTGATAGACTGGACCCTTGGTTCATCAATGACCAAATTATTTTGTGTGAACAGATAAAAGATAACTATGGGTTACCAGTAAGAGAACGCTTCAACTATTGCAGGCTTAGACAGTATATTACAACTCCCTGAAAGAGCTGGCTATCCTGTATATGTAAAGATGCCCCTTTAACCCGGGGTATTTTGGGTTTGCTATACACAATTTTCAACACCCCCCTAAAAACCACAAACCCAAATTCATGAGTAAAGAAGAGTCTGATCTGGCCCAAGTATGGGAAACAGAGAGATGGTAAAAAGAAACCTACATTAGAATATCTAGGGGTTCTTTGAATTATAGTATATTGGAAACCTCCTTAAAAATGCTTCATAGAACATATATTACTGCCCATAGGCTCCCCAAACTGAAAACCCAAGAAAGTGCTTACTGCTCGAGAAGGTGCTTAACATTTTTTACCCTGCAACCTTTCTACACACCTGGTGGTCCTGCCCCAAAAGCCAATGCATATGGAATAAAATAACAAAATTAACCTCCAACCACTTCAATATCCCAATTATTTCCACTATTGAAAAATGCATTCTTCTTTCAAAAGCTCAAAATAAATTGTGCCAATTTATTATGCTGGCTAACAACAGCCATATTGCTAGAAAATAGACACGAACCTTAACTTCCAAGAAATTATTAACAAAATAATCTATATCATGATTAATGATAATCCTTTTTGAAAACTTGGGAAGCCTGGCTGAGCTCCCCTTTCGCAACGTTGCTTACAGTAAGGGGAACTTACCCGCTCCAATTCTCCCACAACCTCAAAACACATTAGAGGGTGTGGGCTGGGAGGCCTTGGACCCAGCGCCGACCTTGGAGACCAAATTGGAACATAAGTTAGAAACTTTTATTTCAAATTTGCACTTGATAACATGAACAACTTACAAGACAGAGGGAGGTTTTGCCCTACCCCCCCCCCCCCTTCCTTACCTCTTCTCTGACCAGTACTGTGGGATGAAATGATGCTGGCTTCATATTTGCTCTCTCTTTAGGCAAATAGGCAAATGTAAGTAAGCCAATTTGATAATTTTATATTAATAAATTACAAGATATATGACTCATTCTTATCTCAAACAACCTTCTATTTCCTGACCCAACAGTAGCGGTCAAATAACTTGAACCTTTTCCCTTTTCTAACCATATTCTTTCCTTCTTCTACCAATGAAAAATGGAAAACATAGTATGGTGAATCACACTTTAATGTTCATGTATATCCATGACAATATCTACCTCATTGCTAAAAGTATTTTACATATTTTAGATATTGTTTATTAATATATAAAATGTTTTATAATAAACATTATTGAAACAAAAAAATAGATCAATTTAACATACAATCGTGTGCTATTTAATATGGTCAGTCTCAGCAAGTTACTTTGCAGCCCTAGCTATGGTCAGTGAATCCATCCATACTGGACACCTTATGGGGTACATTCACTAAGCTATTACAGAAGCTGTACAAAGGTGCATGGCGTGATGGCAATGTTCAAACAGGATAAAGACATAATAGTCTTCCAAAAAGCACATGTGTGGTGCTTAGTGAATTGTGTATGTATCCCCTATTTTCCCTGCCGTATTTTAGACATGAAAGCACACACAAAAAGTGTTCTATATGCGTGATATATACACACACATATATATAAATATATATATATATATATATATATATATATATATATATTTAACAAAAATATATAAGCTAAATGTATATAATCCAATAAGGGGTGAAATATGACAGAAGCTCTGTAGTACACAGCAGGCAAATACACACCAATGTAGTCTCATTGTAAATACTGTACTCATATAAATGATAATCTGAATGCTACCTTATTGTTTTAATAAGTATTTGTTATATGTTTATTTGTTTCTGCAATACATCACAGTTGTAAAGTCAAATATAAAGGCAATATAAGGGTGACTAATTAAACAACTGTCTGGGACTCAATCTGGGTCTCAGTGCTCAACATTTCATTTTTTTCAGGGTCCCTCAAATGGTGCACAGATTTTAATGTAAATACAATATTTACCCGATATGTATTACCAGCCCTATAGATAGATAGAAGGAATAAACATGGGGATAAGCAGAGTTTAGCAAAGGTGGAGCTAAACTGAGTTAAAACATAAATTACCTCCACTTTGTAAGTTTCCTATGGAGCTTATTATAAGGTGGGCATGGGTGTAGGAACTGGCGGGGACAAGGGGGACAAATCCCCCCAGATTTTTCAATTTGTGTACAGAAAGCAGTTGTATGGTATTTGTATACTATATGCGGTATCACACTAGATTTTCTTTGGCTCCTACACCCATGAAGTTGGGGATAAAATGTAACGGTTAGAAAAAATAACTCCAACAAAAAAAACATAGGAAATTGGGATATTTGCCTTCAGTTCTTATCCCCATTTTTATCCCTGCTTGATAATTATGGCCCACTGTACAATATTTGCAATACTGGTGTGAGCATTAACACATAACTGTAATTTAATCCATTCTCTCGGAGATGGGGTTTAGCCTGGGTTCCAGTATATAACATGTGAGGTTTCTCAGAGTCTCTCCCTATAGTACTGACATTCTGTGGAAGTACAGATTCACCCAAGCTTAAGTAGCTGGTCTTGCTAAAAACTATGAGACATAAAATAATTTCTGTATTTTCTTTAGGAAACAACCCTGAGGATAGTTACTATAGCTGTAAAAGCAACAAATTAGTGAAGGACCCATTTATAATCCCATGTAATATATTATATTATAAATATTGTTTATATAATAAATAAGAGAAGTGATACTAAGTGTCCAGTATAGTATAATATATATAACTAGCGACTTGCCCGTCAAAAATTATGGTAATAAAAGGCTGGGAATGCTGTACCTTCGCGAGCACCATGGTGAGCACCTTTGGCACTCATCGCATGGCTCGCAATGAGCACCTTCAGCGCTCATTGTGACCCTCTCCCTCCATCTACTGTACAGGCCTCGAAATGAGCGCCGCAATGGGCAGCTTTGCTGCTCATTGCAGGCCTTGACAACCCACAAATGTTCTTAATGTTCACCTTCGGTGCTCATTTCCAGCCTGCTGAACGCCTTCCCCAGTCTCTGCCTATGTGTCTGTTTCCCCCTCTCTCCCTGCCCTGTGTCTTTTGTTATTCCTTATCCCTCCCCCGTGTCTATTTTCATCCCTCTCTCATCCCTGTGTCTCTTTCCACCCTCTCACCCTCTCCCTCCCCTGTGTCTTTCTCCTCTGTGTCTCTGCTGCAGTTTTTCGTGGCTCGCGATGAGTGCCGTTGCTTGCGTTGTTTGGCTAAGTGTTACTGGCTTTGTGATCGTGTTTACTTTCTTGCACTAAGTGTTACTGGCTTCGAGGTAGTTTTTACTGCCTATGGCCTTGTTTTCATCCCTTTACGTTTTTGCGTCCGCCATTTTTTTTCTCGCTTAGGCAGTTTTCTTTCTGGGAGAAATGGCAAATATGGCTCAAATTAACTTGCAACCTCACTGACAGGCTCCCTGGCTCTCCCCCTGTGCTGTGTGTAATTGTGTAATGTATTTTTTTTTAAGTATTTTGAGTTTTTTGGTGGTCGTTTGAGTTCGGTGGTTCGGTTGTCAAAGTCGTAAAATATTGCATGCCTTTGGCACTCATTGCAGCTAAGTCCTGTGGGCCTCCACCCCCGCAACTGCGTCGCTTTGTGAGGTCTGCAAGCGTGACGACAACTAGCAGACTGACTACTATTATAGTTGATACTATCCTGGAGAATCAGAGAAACAGCTCAATGATACAGATTACTCTGGGAGCCCCTAAGGCTCCTCCTATGTGTGAGGACCAGCATAAGCAAGGTTCCCGTAGGTAGTTTATATCTCTAGAATAGTATTCTGATACATTCATCCTTATATTTAAACAAAGTATCAAATAAAAAAATTAAAAAGAGTACTTACATGTGGGGAAACCTCACATTGTACTAAGTATATATTGTATAAACCTCTCGACATATGGGGAGAATGGGACTACCCGACATGTGTTTATTCTTCGCACCATCTGACTTTGTCAGGGACCAACTTAATGTTGAGCTAAGTAGTTCAATGTTTATATATACTAGCTACGTGCCTGTCAAAAATTATGGCAATAAAATTTGAAGCCTGGCAATGCTGTTTGCCACACAATGCAATGTTCTGCCCCCTCTGAGCACCTTTTGACGCACATCGCGAGCCCTGCACCGAGCCCCTTTGGCGATCATTGAGAGTCTCTTCTCCCATCTACTTGACCGCACATTACAGGCCTCGGCAACTTTTGTGCTTGGGAATGCCATGTGTTTCTTTCCACCATCTCCCCCTGTCCCTTCCCTGTGTCTTTCTCCTCTGTGTGTCTGCTGAATGTTTGCGTGTTGCCCGCTAACTGCTGTTGGTTTTATTTTCAAAGTCCTGCGTGCCTGGCGTTGTTGGTGTAAGTGTTACTGTCTTTGCCGTCATGTATTTTCTAAGTCTCGCGTGCCTGGCATTACTGGTGTAAGTGTTACTGTAATTTGCGTTGTGTATTTTCTAACTCCCGCGTTCCTGGCCTATATTTGTGTGTTTTCGCAGTCTTTTCCAGCTCTGTGGTTCAGCCATTAAAGTCGTATTTTTTGCGAGCACGGGCCTCAACGGTTCGCCTCGCTTCGCAAGGCTCGGAAGCGTGACAACAAATCACAATTTAACAACTATCATATGTAATATATAAATATATATATATATATATATATATATATACAGTATCTCACAAAAGTGAGTACACCCCTTACATTTTTGTAAATATTTTATTATATCTTTTCATGTGACAACACTAGTAGGTGGAAGGAGGGACTAGATGAATGTAATGGGGTAGAAAGTGTAGCGGGAATAAGGGGTGATTTAACTACTCATGGGGGAGGAGATAGGGGGAGGGTTAGTATAGTCAATAGGGAGGTATTACTAAATAACTCAAGTACAGAGGCAGGCACCTCAAAACTACAAATTCATAACATAAGATGTATGCTTGCTAAAGCCAGAAGCTTGCCAGGAAAAATGGGTGAGTTAAGAATTATTAGCAATGAATGAAAAATGGGATTTAATAGGCATTACCAAAACATGGTGGGATGAATCTCATGACTGGACTGTTAACCTGGATGGTTATAACCTATTTAGGAAAGACAGGAAAAATGGTAAAGAGGAGGAGGGATTTGTCTGTATGTTAAGCCTGAATTTAAGCCTATAGTCAGAGAAGATATGTATTCTGGAACTAGCGATAATGTTGAATGTTTGTGGGTAAAGTTAAATAGCGGAGCAGCAAATTCCAAAAGAATATTGGTTGGAGTATGCTATAAACTCCCAAATATAACTGAAAGCGAGGAAATGCAATTATTGTTACAGATTGGAAATGCAGCTAAGCACGGGCAAGTTCTAATAATGGGAGATTTTAATTACCCTAAAATAAACTTGATGAATGAGACCAGCAGTTCAGCTAAGGGGAGCAGGTTCTTGAGTACACTCAGGGATCATTATCTGTGCAGGTTATACAAGAACCTATTAGAAATTAGGCTATCTTGGATTTAGTCATCACAAATAATATCGATATGGTATCAAATGGTGAAATAGGGAAACTTTTGGGACACAGTGATCACAACACAGCCTCATTTGAGATTGAATTAAAAAAACAAAACTGTAAGGGCAGATTGTAACGGTCTAAGGGCAGCAATACGACGTAAAGACTGAGACAAAGAACTGACGGGTAAAAATACTGAACATAAATGGACAACATTTAAATCCTTACTAAATATACATACTTATCACCACATACCAAGTGGGAATAAAAGTAAAAGGAGTAAATCACATCCAATGTGGCTTAACAATGATTTAAGGATCAAGATACAGATTAAAAGACAGGCACTTAAATTATACAAACAAGAGGGGACAGAGACTGTTTTACATATGTACAAGGAAATCAACAAGACTTGCAAAAGGGCTATAAGACTAAAATAGAAAATGAAAAATGAGTTGCACAAGAGTAAGACTAACCCTGAAATATATTTTTAAATGTATGAATGGGAAGAAGGCAAGGAAGGAAGCTATAGGAACATTACAATGTGACACAGGCCGTCTGACAATTAGTGACCAGGAAAAGGCAGATGATCTAAATAGGTTATTTTATTTGGTATACACAAGGGAGGTACCAGTGGTTGGGCCACTGCAGCATAATGGGGCTGCACTACCGTCACCATATAACTGGTTAACACAGGAAGAAATCCAAAAGAGGTTGGAAAAAATAAATATTAATAAAGCCCCAGGTCCTGATGGAATACATCCACGGGTACAGAAAGGACTGGGTTCTGTAATAGCCAAACCATTATATCTAATTTTTCAAGATTCACTCAACACTGGGTTGCTACCAGATGACTGGAGAAAAGCAGATGTGATACCTATATTTAAGAAGGGAGCAAGTGCAAATCCAGTGAATTATAGACCAATGAGCCTCACTTCTGTAGTGGTAAATTGTGATTTTAGAAGGTTTAATAAGTGATAATATATAAGAACATGTCAGGATTATATATATAACAGGATTATATATTTTATGTAGAAGACAACATGGGGATAGGTCATGTCAAACAAATCTAATTAGTTTCTATGAGGAGGTTAGTATGAACCTGGATCAAGGCAACTCAGTGGATGTAGTCTTTTTGGATTTTGCAAAGGCTTTTGGTACAGTGCCACATGGGAGACTGTTGTGCAAACTGAGGGATACAGGAATTGCAGTAAATATCTGCTCATGGACCGAGAGCTGGGTAAAAGACATAGTTACATAGTAATTAAGGCTGAAAAAAGACTTTCAGTCCATCAAGTTTAACCTGTTAAGATCTCCTCTGATCTGCAATATGCGGATTAGTTATTAATTAATTTGTTGTTAAATAATTATTAAAAGTATAGTATTGGAGGATGAATAAAGAGTTAGTCCATCAAGTTCAACCTTTTTAGATCCTCTATTGATCTTTTTAATATGTGGACTATTTATTATTAATTGTTAATTGATCCAGAGGAAGGCAAACAGAAAAAAAAAACATTGAAACTTTGCCAGTTGTCTCATAAGGGGAAAAAAAGCAAAATTCCTTCCTGATCCCAGAAACTGGCGATCGAATTTCTCCCTGGATCAATATTCCTTCGCTAGTTATCTAGGATAGCCTTGAATGCCCTCTTTATTCAAAAATATATCTAACCCCTTTTTGAAGTTGTCTATCGAATCCTCTGTTACCACCTCCTTTGGTAGAGAATTCCACAGTTTATCCACCCTAGCTGTGAAGAACCCTTTTCTTTGTTTAAGGTGACATCTTTTTTCCTCTAACCTCAAAGGATGTCCTCTTGTCAGTTGAAAATCTCTTGCTACAAAAAGGTCACTTGACAAAGCCTTATATTGACCCTGGATGTATTTAAATAAGGTAATCATATCTCCTCGTAGACGCCTTTTTTCTAGCGAAAATACGTTTAGTTAGGTTAGTCTTTCTTCATAACTTAGCCCCTCAATTCCCTATTAGTTTTGTAGCCCTTTTCTGTACTTTTTCCAGCTCTAAAATGTCCTTTTTATTAAGTGGTGCCCAAAATTGTACTCCATATTCCAAATGAGGGCGTACTAGGGATTTGTATAGTGGTAGAATTATATTTGCTCCCCTTGCTTCTTTCTATACCTTCTTAATACATGCTAATATTTTACTTGCCTTTGCAGCTGCTGCTTGGCATTGAGCACTGCTACCTAGGTGGTTGTCCACTAGTACTCCCAAATCCCTTTCAATATCTGATACATCTAGATTTGCTCCATTAAGATTATAGATTGCATGGCTA
This sequence comes from Discoglossus pictus, assembly GCA_027410445.1. Taxonomy (NCBI): domain Eukaryota; kingdom Metazoa; phylum Chordata; class Amphibia; order Anura; family Alytidae; genus Discoglossus; species Discoglossus pictus. The sequence goes on along the minus strand of CM050163.1, from coordinate 501,347,960 downwards.
TTTTTCCTTTCCAAATGCATAACCTTGCATTTATTTGTATTAAATCTCATCTGCCATTTAGCCGCCCATTTCTCTAATTTATGCAAACCCCTTTGTAGGGAAAGTACATCATTATCTGATTTTATTACCTTGCACAACTTAGTGTCATCCGCAAAAATGGAGGCAGTACTTTTGAGTCCTACTTCTATGTCATTAATAAATATGTTAAAAAAGAGAGGACCTAATACTGAACCTTGAGGAACCCCACTTATCACATTAGACCAATCCGAGTATGTTCCATTTACAACAACCCTTTGCTTCCTGTCTTTTAGCCAGCTCTCAATCCATGAGCAGATATTTACTGCAAGACAGGAAGCAAAGGGTTGTGGTAAATGGAACATACTCCGATTGGACTAATGTGGTAAGTGTGTTTACTCAGGGTTCAGTATTAGTTCCTCTCCTTTTTAACATATTTATTAATGACTTAAGGTGGGACTGGAAAGTAGTGTCTCCATTTTTGCTGATGACACAAAGTTGTGCAAGGTAATTAAATCAGATAATGGGATTTACGTAAATTAGAGAAATGGGCGACTAAATGGCAGATGAGATTTAATACGAATAAATGTAAAGTTATGCATCTGGGAAGGAAAAATAGCCATGCAATTTATAATCTTAATGGAGCAAATCTAGGGGTATCAGATATTGGAAGGGATTTGGGAGTACTTGTGGACAACCGCCTAGGTTACAGTGCTCAATGCCAAGCAGCAGCTGCAAAGGCAAATAACATATTAGCAGGTATTAAGAAGGGTATAGAAGCAAGGGAAGCAAATATAATTCTACCACTATACAAATCCCTAGTACGCCCTCATTTGGAATATGGAGTACAATTTTGGGCACCACTACATAAAAAGAACATTTTAGAGCTGGAAAAGGTACAGAGAATGGAAACAAAACTAGTAAAGGGAATAGAGGGGCTAAGTTATGAAGAAAGACTAACCAAATTAAACTTATTTTCTCTAGAAAAAAGGTGTCTAAGAGGGGATATGATTACATTATAAAAATACATCCAGGGTCAGTTTAAAGGTTTGTCAATGGATCTTTTTGTGCCAAGAGTTTTTCAACTAACAAGAGGACATCCCTTGAGATTAGAAAAAAGATTTTACCTTAAAGAAAGAATAGGGTCCTTCACAGTAAGGGTAGTTATTATGTGGAATTCTCTACCAAAGTAGGTGGTGACAGCAGATTCGATAGGTAACTTTAAAAGGGGTCTGGATTTATTTTTAATTAGAAGGGGCATTTAGGGTTATCCTGGATAATTTTCGAGAGAGTATTGATCCAGGGAGGGATCCGATCGCCAGTATCTGGGGTCAGGAAGAAATTATCCACGTATTGCAGCTCAGATGAGATCTTAAAAGGTTGAACTTGATGGACTACAAGTATTTTTTTTAACCTCAATTACTATGTAACTATGTAACACTGAAGAAATGACTCTCTGCTACAATGTAAAGTAGTGAGTGTACAGCCTGTATAACAGTGTAAATTTGCTGTCCCCTCAAATTAACTCAACACTAAGCCAGTAATGTCTAAACCATTGACAACAAAAGTGAGTACACCCATAAGTGGAAATGTCCAAATTGGGCCCAACGTGTCAATATTTTGTGCGGCCACCATTATTTTCCAGCACTGCCTTAACCCTCATGGGCATGAAGTTCCTCTCCATGATGACATCACGGAGCTGGTGTATGTTAGAGACCTTGCACTCCCCCACCTTCCATTTGAGGATACCCCACAGATGCTCAATAGGGTTTAGGTCTGGAGACATACTTTCGAAAGGTAGTGGTAGTCTTGGAGGTGTGTTTGGGGTTGTTATCATGTTATCATCACTACCCTGCGGCCAAGTCTCAGGAGGGAGGAAACCATGCTCTGCTTCAGTATGTCACAGTACGTGTTGGCATTCATGGTTCCCTCAATGAACAGTAGCTCCCCAGTGCCGGCAGCACTCATGCAGGTCCAGACCACAGCCCCTTGATTAATATATCCTAGTGTAATATAATGTCAATATTAGTGTGATTAATAAAATAAGGCTTTCTCTGTATTATAGCGGAGGGGTCCAGTCTGCCTCCCTGTGCTCAAAGTCTGAAGTTCAGGGTCTCTCCCTTGAGTGCAGAGATCTGGTGTACCAAGAAATAAACAAGTGTAATATTTGCTTACAAAACAATGATATTGTAAGCAAATAAATCAAAGGCGCTCATCGCGAGGCCCGCACAAGTTTGAAAAAGGCAAGACTTTGAAAAAATTGGGGCTTTAACCAACGCCATTTTTTTCAAGCGTAACTCGGAAGCCGTTCGGAGGCTCCCAAAAGACGCCAATTGATTACAAAATTAACCTCACACCGAGCACAGGGGGAGAGGCAGGGAGCCTATAAGGTTGAAAGCTAATTTTTCTTTAATTTTCATTTTATGGAGGTCTGAAAACAGCTAAGCGAGAAAAAAATGGCAGCCGTAAAGACGTTTTTTTTTTTCACACCGAGCACAGGGGGAGAGGCAGGGAGCCTGTAAGGTTGAAAGCTAATTTTTCTTCAATTGGCGTTTTATGGAGGTCTGAAAACAGCTAAGCGAGAAAAAAATGGCAGCCGTAAAGACGTTTTTTTTTTTTTGCAGGGCTGCAAATCGGAAGTGTATTTTAGGCTTTGGGGAATTAATCAAGTTTGCCGAAGGTGCTCATTGCGAAGCATGAAAGTGGCGGGTTGGCCGAGTACTGCAATGAGCTGCAAAGCCGCTTATCGCGAGGCCCATAAAGTAGACGCGGGAGAGGCTCGCATTGTGTGGCAAACAGCATTGCCAGGTTTAAGATTTTATTGCCTTCATTTTTGATGGACACTTCCCTAGTATGTATATAAAAGTTGTTTGGTGATCTCGGTATGTTATAAACTCTATTACCCAGGATAATAAAATGGGACTATGATTCATTTGTTATATACATGGGTGTAGGATCTGGGGTGTATGAGGGGGCAGTTATTCAGTGTGTGTATATATGTGTATAAGAGCTGTTTAGTGGTCTGTGTATATAATTACCTATATCCCCCTACATATGTATACATTACTGGTGGGAATGAGGGTCCATCTTGGGTCCCAGCACATAAGCTAAGCCTTCCCAAGTCCATCCTTGGTCCCAGCACATAAGCTGAGCCTGCCCAGGGTCCATCCTGGGTCCCAGCACATAAGCTGAGCCTTCCCATGATCCATCCTGGGTCCCAGGACATAAGCTGAGCCTTCCCATGATCCATCCTGGGTCCCAGGACATAAGCTGAGCCTGCCCATTGTCCATCCTGGGTCCCAGCACATAAGCTGAGCCTTCCCATGATCCATCCTGGGTCCCAGGACATAAGCTGAGCCTGCCCATTGTCCATACTGGGTCCCAGCACATAAGCTGAGCCTTCCCAGGGTCTATCTTGGGTCCCAGCACATAAGCTTAACCTTCTCCATCCTGGGTTCCAGCACATAAGCTGGGCCTTCCCAGGGTCCATCATGGGTCCCAGCACATGAGCTGGGCCTTCACAGGGTCCATCCTGGGTCCTAGCACATAAGCTGGGCCTTCCCAGGGTCCATCCTGGGTCCCAGCACATAAGCTGGGCCTGCCCAGGGTCCATTCTGGGTCCCAGCACATAAGCT
>CM050163.1:501336810-501339310 GCA_027410445.1 Discoglossus pictus | reverse complement strand
TCAATCTCTATTTTTATGAGAAGTAAACTGTCTAAATAAATTGTATTAGGGGCCGACCAATATATTTTCTGGTAGTTCCCTTTGTTCCAGTTCTACATGTGTGTTACAATCTAAAACCTATTTATGGAGCAAAAATCACTGCATCCGTCATAGAAAATCCTTTTAGCCTGCTTTAAAGTGATTTTTTTAGGACATTTCTGCCATTCTGAACATTTGAGGCTTTACTACCGAGGATTTTTTTTCCAGGTGAGGACATTCAACCTCAGAATATCTATCCATCGATCTATCTATCTATCTATTTATATATCTATCTAGAATATGTGTACTCATAGGTAGATAGATAGATAGCACACACACTATATATATATATATATATATATATATATATATATATATATATGCAAACATTCACTCTTTTGCCCACCATATTATAAATGATTCTTGTGGCAAACTTTCATGTAAATATATATATAATATATAAATAATATACATACATATATATATATATATATATATATATATATATATATATATATATATATATATATATATATACTTATATTAAGCATATAGGCGCACTAGACAGATTTGCACGCATATAGATAGATAGATAGATAGATAGATAGATAGATAGATAGTTTTGAAATAAAACTAATTCATGGTGGACCTCACAATTGCTTTGCAATGCCCTGGTGTTTCATGAGTTAAACCCAGCAGCCTCATCTATACTGTTTCTGCTATAGTAAACTGCCTCTTTTTCTTCATAAGAATCCCATTTCTTATAGCTTATTATTAGCGATGGTGGTGTTTTTCCCCCCAGTGCCTCAAAAGAAATGATTTAGTTTGTTTATACAACTATAAAAATCAAGAGCAATAGAAAAGTCATAAAATGAAGCGGGCTATCAATCACAGGGCAGCCATCCTGCAGCTAGTAACTCAGATTGATACTCCTCAGATCCCCCTTATTGTTATTACTCTGATGTGTCTTCACATGTAAGTATTACACAATTATTTATGGACAAGAGAACACACACATTGTGCCTGGTTATAATATATATGTTTATAGAAACGTTACACAATCATAACATACATGTATAGAAATATATATATATACATAGATTTATTTTACATAATAAACAAAACTAAATATCGTAATATATTGTCGCTCAGTCCCTTTAAATATTTATACGTGTGCATATATATATATCCAAGTGAATAAATATAAATAAGTGTTTATACATATACATCTACAAATAAATATAAAAAAGTATATATATATCTATATACATATATACAAATTAATATAAATAAATATTTATATATATATATATATATCTATATATCCAAATTAATATAAAAAAGTATATATATATATCTATATCTATATCTATATATATATATATATATATCTATATATATATATATATATATATATATATATATATATATACACACAAACATATCCAAATTAATATAAGTATATATATATATATATATATATATATATATTTATAGATATATATACACATATACAAATAAAAATAAATAAGTATATATATATATATATATATATATATATATATATATATATATATATATATATAAATTTACAATACAAAGGTATTACCTATACTAGTAGTATACCATTTCGCATTTGTCTAACCGGTTACAGAAGGTGCACATAAACTATTTAAGTTCTAGTAAGGAAATAAATATATGTGTATAAATACATACATATAAAAAAAATAAAAATAAACAAAAATAAATAAATATATATATATACATATACATCAATGTACTATATATACACACACATATATATATATATATATATATATATATATATATATATATATATATATATATATATATATATACACATACATAAAGCAGCACATCTATATCACACATATTATATATATGTAAACACACATTTTCCTAAAAGTCTTCCTGTCTTTGAAATAAGCAAGCAATACTTCTTTCCCTGATTTCTCTCCTCTTCATTCGCAAGTTCATGGACTTTTCTCTCTTTCTATCCAGAACTCCTTCCCAATTGTCTAAGATAACAGAAGCAGCTTGTCCACTTAGGGCAGCATGTCCACTTAGGGCAGGGCCCCTCATGAGTTATAGTGCAGGTAGTAGGGAGGGATCCAGTGTCCAGGCACATAGAGGACATAAGGCTGAGCACACCCCAGATCTGGAAGGGTAAAATGGGATAAAAGTGTCCAGATTTCGCTCTGCTGCTTCCTTTGTCTTTCTGTTCATCTCCTGTAGAAGAGCTCAGTCTTGCATTGCCCGGCATCTCCAGTGTTTTGTGTGAGAGTCAATTGGGTGACTTGGAAAAAAACTAGCCCATTTATTGTCTATTATCTCCCACCATCTCTCTGCACCCACTCTTGTATCTGCTTTATACTTTTTGTACTAAATGAATAATCTTAATTGCCTCACTTTGGGATTAAAAATCAATGTTAATCAAGTGGGGAGAGGTAAATATCAGTTT
>CM050163.1:501329310-501331810 GCA_027410445.1 Discoglossus pictus | reverse complement strand
GATTTGTGCGAATGAGCAAATAACCATATGACATTTTCCTATCCAGAAATTGCCTTAATTATATTTAAAATAAAAGCGTTCTCATTTAATGACAAAACGATTAAAAGTCGGATTATAATAGCTGCTTCTCTAGAAAATCGGTTTAATATGGAAACCATGCATTTAGAAAACTAATCAAAAAAATAAATAAATAACTCTAGCATTTCAAAATAATTAAGACCGAATCGTCTAAAATATGCAAAATCTATTTATTTCGTTACTACATTTACATAAAATAGTAATCGCTTTATGTTATTTAATTTGCTTTATTCTATTGAGCAGATTGTTGCAAAAAAAAAAGAACAATTTGCCACAATGATCCTGTGATATTATCCAGGTTATGTCCCATGCTCGCATTAAAAACAATAATAAAAAGATTTATTCCCTATTCAGTGTCTGCTTTGCAGGCTATAAAACCATTTCTTTTATAGCATGCCATTATTAGAAACCAATTTCGGTATTATTTATAACCTGAGATGGTTTATTAAGCAGCAATGCGAGAATCATGCAAATTACTCGATCAAATGCGATATAATAAGCATAATCATTAGTCTCTTGCAGGGATTAATTAACTTTCGATGTTATATTTACATAAAAAACAAATCAGTGATAAAATTTCAGCACTGGTGGATTTAGATATTTTGGTTAAAACATTTTTTTTCCCATATGGTATATATATATATATATATATATATATATATATATATATATATATAAATATATATATATATATATATATATATATATATATATATATATATATATATATATGTGTGTGTGTGTGTGTATAAAACCAAATTACTAATACAACTTCAGCACAGTGTATGTGTTTCTTACATGTAGCCTTAGCCATGAAATGGTCCTGTCACCTGCCACATCTTAATAGGGCACAAGCCAAGAATATTTTCTAGTTTTCTAATGGAATGAGAAATTGCATTTTCTTCCTCTCCCAGCACTATTAACGGGTAATGAATTCGGGCCAGGGGTTCACGGATGGCTGATCGAAATGAACCTTAGATTCCAGCTTTAATACAACTCTCCAGATTTCCAACCAAATCTTCACATTAATCATCTCAGAGTAGGGTTTGCAATGAGATCTTCATAAAGGTTGTCTTCTAGAAAAAAAAATGCAATCCCCCCACTTTTTCCTCTCACTTGCTAACCTATTTACAGTGGGGAAATTAAACGGATAATATATTTTAAATAGCTTTTATAGGCCTTAGGATCCATCAAATTCTGCTACAAATATCTTTACACATTTGGCAATTACATAAAATAATAATTCCAGATCTCAAAGTATTGTAGTACATATATAGCACTCTCTTCCATGGGAAGTAATGTAAAGGAATAATTAAAAGACCACATACATCTCTTATTGAAATTATGCTAGTTTTTTAAATATATATTTTAATAAAAACAAAAAATAAAATGAATGTAAATACCAGATTATTTGTATGAATAAACCATTATTATTCAGTAACTGTATCATATTTTAAAATTCTTATAGATAAAAAATGAACATATACTCAAAACACACATTCTTAAATGTGTAAACAAATTGTTTTCTGCTAGTTTTGATAATGGGAAAAATGTTCATATTTTGCAATATTTTACCAGTTTTAGAAAGTAAACAAAATAAATAAATAGCATCTTGAATTTATTATCGGTCATAAACTTATTCTTAGTATTTATTATATCATTTGTCTGAGCTGAGATGGTGACCCTACTGAAAGTTCTGAATCCATTTCACAGTATATCTTATCTGTAGCCAAGGTGACAAATCTGGTTAGGGGAAAATAAAGTCTAACCACTTAAACAAAATGCAATATAACAATAAACAAATAAATTAAACATTTTTGTTCATCAATTCAAGACCAAGAATACTATAAATGTCACACTTTAACAGATAAAAATACTATACAGGAAGGCCAACATAATTTTTGTTGATTTTTTTCAGAAGGAATACATATAAATACTAAATTAATTATTTTAATATACAAACAATGAGCTAACAACATGGACCTATATAAACTAGTTTTTGCCTAACAGGATAATTCCTTAGAAGGAGCTCCCACATCCTTATGAGGACTCATCAAGCAGCTGAACATATCATACTATAACCATTTGCACTGATGGGTAATGCAGCTGCAATCAGACCTGATGGATGTGCTCTGAGACCATGACACATAAAAGCCATATCTCCTTTCTGCAATTTAACTAGTAGCCCTGGAACATAATGGGACAACTTTCTCTATTATTCATGTAGTGTTTACATCTTTAATAGCTCCTAGATTCCTCTAATGGATGGCAATAATTCTTTCAATAGTATATTATTAAATAATAAAAAAGCAGGGAGATCAGATCTCTAGCTATTGCATTGTAATACTGTAACATTTCATACTATATGAGATAAGATAATCATAAAAACATATTATTACTTCAACTGTGCAAAAAAATGAAT